>JAWPHD010005719.1:0-157907 GCA_037043455.1 Cyrtodaria siliqua | reverse complement strand
TAATCAATACACGTTGATGCTCGCCAATACGAACAATTTCAAAAGAGCATTAAACGTGTATTTTAACACACTAGCCCGAAGGGCTCCTTGTATGCAAAATGAGACAGGCCCGGAATGGATTACGAGGAGCCCCAGACGTCGGGCTATCCTATTCTTGGAGCACTGTGTACATTTAAGAGTTATTAGTTCTCATGGTTTCAATTATGTTAGTCGTAGAACATTTCCTAATTCAGTCACTGTATTTTATTTTATTTTTTATTTTTTTATTTTTTCACGATCACAACGAAATTCGTAGTTGCATGCAAACTGGTCGTAGTGGGGTAAATGGAATAGAAATTCGTATAAAATACGGACAAATCGTAGTGGTTGGCATCTCTGATACATGCTTACATGCAAACCTAGATCTGCCTTTATTGCACATTTCATGGGCCATCACAATTTGGGTTCCATGGGAGCCCAGAATTTGCAGAAGACAAAATTACTTACCCAGCCCTTTACAACATACTATAAGGAAATCAATTCCAAAATTTAGTTCAGCTAGGACAAGAAATGTAAGAGATATAGACCTGTAAACACAGCTTACACGCAAAATTTGATGTGAAACAGACACATTTTAAGGGCTATCATAATTTGGGTTCCATGGGAGCCCATGGGTTACAGGAACCAAAATTGCTTAAGCAGCCCTTAAGATAATGCTTTAAGGAAGCCCATGGCCAAATTTGGTTGTGCTAGGATAAGAAATGTAAGAGATATAGACTTGTAAACACAGCTTACACGCAAACCTTGATGTGGGACGCCGACGCCGGGGTGATTACATAAGCTCTCTTATTCTTCGAATAATCGAGCTAAAAATGCAAATTATATCCAGATAAAAAACAGTATCAACATTTAAGGTTCACAAAACTTACCCAAAATCAAGTCCATGCATAGAACCATATTTATCTGTAAAAGAATTAAATCTTGCAGAAATCACGATTATGATAGTAATTTTTTATTGGCATTCCTTCTGTGTGCCAAATTTATCCGTAAAAGAAAAAGATAATCAAATGGCACAAGACAATCAAGAAATATTATATCAAACCATGAAAATATTTCCGTTAATTTTAATACACAATATCATTCATATAAGTAACGATTGGAATATTTGTTAATAAAAAAAATGGAACTTGTATTTTTTTTCATTAGTTTACCACTACTATAGGTTTTAAAAAAATAATGCAGACTCAACAATTAGACATATTCTAAAACAGATTTGGACTGAATTGAATTGGATTTTATAGTCGCACCAACAGCTAAGGTCATATGGCGACTTCCCAGCTTCCACTGGTGGAGGAAGACCCCAGGTGCCCCTCCGGGCAATTTTCGTGCACGGGCGGGCACCTGGGTAGAACCACCGACGTTCCGCAAGCCAGCTGGATAGCTTCCTCACATAAAGATTCCTAGGCCCCTGAGGGATCGAACCTACAGCGGTGAGGGGCAAGTGATTGCAAGTCAGAGACTCTAACCACTCGGCCACGGACGCCCCTATAGATTTGGACTGAGAAAATATGAAGTATGTATTGTATACTATTTACACAACTTACTAGGAATGTTTATAGTGTTTCTGGCATCCAGAGGCAGAGGTCGTGGCGGGGGTTCCGATGGGGTGCGTCGGTGAAGCATGTACGGTATATCTGTTTCAGGGTCTGAAGTACTGCGAACGTGAGCCCCACCACCGCCATTTCCACCAGCTTCGAGGGGTGATGTGACCGGCGGTTTCTTGACGCCCCTTGGTGGTAGAGGGGGGTTGATCGGGGACTTCTGACTCGAGAGGGAGGTGTGGTTCAGTAAATTACTAGAGTGGTTCATCAATCCTGGAACTAGGTCACAACGCGTACACATTATATATGGCTGATTATTATGTTAATGTGTATGTGACAAGTGTACATCTATAACTGTGGTCTAAACCATGCTGTGATAAGATTTATCCCATCAAAAGAGCCAAAAAATAAAATTGCATACAAAATCCCATGAAACTGCGTGTAAAATACCAATGACAGTGCATTAATTAGAGGTTAATATATGGCCGTGGTGTGCCTTTTGTCGATAATGGTCGTATATTTGCCTTTTTATTACATACCTTACTATAAATGGAGAAGAGGAAGAACAAACGGTGCATTTTTATGACAAAATACGTTGACATGTTTACAAAACGGTGTACATTAAACATACAAGTAACATAAGATGCAAACAATTATTTGGCAAATAAATACATTAGATCTACATTAAATTAATAATTTACATTAAGTTAGTTTTCTTCCTTGTCTTTTGCTTTAATGATATATTTGAAAGCTTCAAACGTTTATTTACTGGGTGTGAAAATTGCAGTTGAGATGTCAACGTCCGCTCCTCAGCCATAGCGCGCCAATATGACGTCTTTGTATTGCTTGATGACGTTTACGTCTTGGCGTGCAGACAGTCAATTTTCCATAATCCATAATGGCACAGTGTGCTGATTATGGATTTAGAAACAGGACTTTTTTACTAAAAAGTGCTACTATTTATAGTAAGGTATGTAATAAAACCCCTTGAAAGGGCTTGTAATCCAAATGAAAATACATGTAAAATCCCACTGAAATTGCAAGTAATATCCCTTGAAATTGATTGAATTGATTGAATTGGATTTTATAGTCGCACCAACAGCTAAGGTCATATGGCGACTTTCCAGCTTCCATTGGTGGAGGAAGACCCCAGGTGCCCCTCCGGGCAATTTTCACGTTCGTTCCGCAAGCCAGCTGGATAGCTTCCTCACATAAAGATTCCTAGGCCCCTGAGGGATCGAACCTTCAGCGATGAGGGGCAAGTGATTTCAAGTCAGAGACGTTAACCACTCGGCCACGGACGCCCCCCCCCTGTCAAATTGAATGTAAATGCAAGTAAAATCCCATGAAATTGCATGTAAAATCCCATGGAATTGCATGTAAAATCCCATGGAATTGCCTGGGACACTCCATGAAAGGGCTTGTAAAATCCCATGAAATTGCATGTAAAATCCCATGGAATTGCATGTAAAATCCCATGGAATTGCCTGGGACACTCCATGAAAGGGCTTGTAAAATCCCATGAAATTGCATGTAAAATCCCATGGAATTGCATGTAGAATCCCATGGAATTGCCTGGGACACTCCATGAAAGGGCTTGTAAAATCCAAATAAAATGCATGTTAAACAGCATGTCAAATCCAAATGAAATTGCACATAAAATCCAAATAAAAAGCATGTTAAAATCCCAAGAAATGCATAAAATATCCAATGAAATTGCATGTAAATTCCCAATGACATACAATGTCATGTAAAACCCACTGCATGTTAAAATCCCATGAAACTGCATGTAAAATCCCAATGAAATACATGTTAAATTCCCATGAAATTGTATGTAAAAGCCCATAAAATGCATGTTAAAATCCCATGAAATTGCATGTAAAATCCCATGAAATGCATGTAAAATCCCATGAAATTGCAGGTAAAATCCCAATGAAATATATGTTAAAATCCCATGAAATTGCATGTAAAATCCCAAAGTAATATATTTAAAATCCCATGAAATTGCATGTAAAATCCCAATGAAATATATTTAAAATCCCATGAAATTGCATGTTAAAATCCCATAAAATTGATGTTAAAAGCACATGAAATTTAATGTAAAATGCCATGAAATGCATGTAAAATCGCATAAAATAGCAAGTAATATATCCCAATGAAATGCATGAATAATACCAATGAAATGCAAGTAAAAGCGCAATTATAATCCCAATGAAATGCATGTAATCCTAACGAAATGCAAGTAAAATTACATTTTATTTGGATTTTACAAGCACATTAAAATCCCACAAAAAATGAAATGCAAGTAAAATCCCAATGAAATGCATGTATAATCCCAATGAAATGCATGTAAAATCCCAATGAAATGCATGTACAATCCCAATGAAATGCATGAATAATCCCTATGAAAATGCATGAATATGCCCAATGAATTGCAAGTAAAATCCCAATGAAATGCATGTATAATCCCAATGAAATGCATGTAAAATCCCAATGAAATGCATATATAATCCCAATTAAATGCATGTATAATCCCAATGAAAAGCATGAATACTCCCAATGAAATGCAAGTAAAATCTCAAATGAAATGCATGTATAACCCAATGAATACTCCCAATGAAATGCAAGTAACATCCCAAATGAAATGCATGTATAATCCCAATGAAATGCATGAATAATCCCAATGAAATGCATGAATACTCCCAATGAAATGCAAGTAAAATCCCAAGGAAATGCATGAATAATCCCAATGAAATGCAAATAAAATCTCAATGAAATGCATGTATAATCCCAAATGAAATGCATGTATAATCCCAATGAAACACATGTATAATCCCAATGAAATGCATGAATAATCCCAATGAAATGCAAATAAAATCTCAATGAAATACATGTATAATCCCAAATGAAATGCATGTATAATCCCAATGAAATGCATGAATAATCCCAATGAAATGCATGAATAATCCCAATGAAATGCATGAATAATCCCAATGAAATGCAAATAAAATCTCAATGAAATGCATGTATAATCCCAAATGAAACGCATGTATAATCCCAATGAAACACATGTATAATCCCAATGAAATGCATGTATAATCCCAACAAAATACATGTATAATCCCAATGAAATGCATGAATACTCCCAATGAAATGCATGAATACTCCCAATGAAATGCATGTATAATCCCAATGAAATGCATGTACAATCCCAATGAAATGCATGTATAATCCCAATGAAATGCATGTAAAATCCCAATGAAATGCATGTACAATCCCAATGAAATGCATGAATAATCCCTATGAAAATGCCCAATGAATTGCAAGTAAAATTCCAATGAAATGCATGTATAATCCCAATGAAATGCATGTAAAATCCCAATGAAATGCATATATAATCCCAATTAAATGCATGTATAATCCCAATGAAAAGCATGAATACTCCCAATGAAATGCAAGTAAAATCTCAAATGAAATGCATGTATAACCCAATGAATACTCCCAATGAAATGCAAGTAACATCCCAAATGAAATGCATGTATAATCCCAATGAAATGCATGAATAATCCCAATGAAATGCATGAATACTTCCAATGAAATGCAAGTAAAATCCCAAGGAAATGCATGAATAATCCCAATGAAATGCAAATAAAATCTCAATGAAATGCATGTATAATCCCAAATGAAATGCATGTATAATCCCAATGAAACGCATGTATAATCCCAATGAAATGCATGAATAATCCCAATGAAATGCAAATAAAATCTCAATGAAATGCATGTATAATCCCAAATGAAATGCATGTATAATCCCAATGAAATGCATGAATAATCCCAATGAAATGCATGAATAATCCCAATGAAATGCAAATAAAATCTCAATGAAATGCATGTATAATCCCAAATGAAATGCATGTATAATCCCAATGAAACACATGTATAATCCCAATGAAATGCATGTATAATCCCAACAAAATACATGTATAATCCCAATGAAATGCATGAATACTCCCAATGAAATGCATGAATACTCCCAATGAAATGCATGTATAATCCCAATGAAATGCATGTACAATCCCAATGAAATGCATGTAAAATCCAAATAAAATTGCATGTTATCTCCGAATAAAACAGCAAACCAAATATCTGTTCAGGATGGCCTAAATAATTTTAACTGATTAAGTGGGTGCTTATTATTATAACAAATTGTAAAGCATGCAAGGGTCACTTATATGGGAAGGGTTGCTTAAAGGGACAAATAAGGTATTATTATTAACACTGTATAACATGGTTGTAAGCACAAGGGGTGAACTTGGACACTATTAGAAGGGTATTAGTTAAAATATTTAAGTCACAGATTAAATGAAAGCAGTATTTTTTGTTTTATTTATTTAACTATAAGAGTTATTACTCACAAAAAACAAGTTAATTTGTATTATGGGAAAAACTTTTCAGCATTTAGTCAATAATTAGAAAATAAATGACACCAAAAACTCGACACAAATCTTACCATACAATAGCATAGAACAAACTTCGAACAAATGAGAAAGAGTTTTATTTTAAGTCAAATAATTTCATGCTCAAGAGTCAAGGGAACATCAGTTCTGTGACACAAATTAAGGATTCCTTGATATTTGCTTTTCCAAATTGAACATATTTCTCAAACCCATTACAAAATCATTTAGAAGTCTTGCTACTTTTTTTTTTTTTTTTCCAAAACCAGCGCCTCTCACCCCTGTGGGTTCGAATCCCACTGGGAGCTCGACTTGTGAGGAAGAGTCGATTCTTACGGATGACAGGAGGTGTACAGTACTGGTTCTACCCAGGAAAAGTGGGTGGTCTGCCTCCACCAAAAATAATCGACCATCATATATAATAACCTTACATGTGTTGAAAATGACGTAAAACACCATACAAACAAACTTTTTTTAAATTAACTATACTGAATCCTGTATTTGTGACGCAGATTTTACAAGTGTTTGACTAGAAACATTATAATTTATCCATGCTATGCTAGTCCTTTTCAGATTCTGATTTGTTTTCTTCTTTGAATTCGGAAATGCAGTCAAACATGTATCGAGAGACCACTTAGTCAACAAGGTAGAGCAAAACTGATCTCTTAATACAGGTGGATTTTTAATTTAAAACAATACAACTGAGGGGGTCCCTTGAGCAGGTGTGACTGTATTACGAAAAAAGTTCCCACCTCATCGGTCACTTGAATGAGACACAGGCTTCTCCCCAGCGCCATTAAGCACAGCAGTGCTGCGGTGCTTGAAATTTGAAATTCAAAATCCCTAGTAGAGCTGTCCTTTAAATTAGTGTGGTCCTTTAAATTCCAAGCGCGGTGCTTAGATATTTGAAAAAAACTTTAGAGAGCCCCTCTATACAGCTTGTAAGTGTCACTCGCCAGGTTGTGTGAGATACAACTCCTGAAATAACAAGTTTTGACTGTCATTTTCGCCTCGAGGGTAGAGGGCAATCAAGTCGGTGACCTTCCAACTATCACCTTGCCGAAAAACATCTAGGTCATATGGGCTTTTGACAAAATAAGATAAAAATCAATAATTTACATATTTATTGACACCATGTGAGGTTATTTTTTTTACAACAACCGTAAATCAAACAAATGCACGTATGCGAACGTTTTTAACTCGAAGCACTCGATTATTAATTAAAAAAAGAACGTGTGGGGGAGGGTGGGGGAGGGTAGAGGAGTGGGGAGGAGGGTGATCCCCACCGTCCCCTATCCTAACCCAAACAGCGCTGTTTGTGCCAGCGCTTGAAAGAAATCCTGGGGAGAACCCTGTTGTCTGTACATAAATTTCTGCCCTATCCAATCAAATGCATCAAAACTACCCACACTGGAGTGTGTTCTACACGGGTCGGTGGACTATCAACCTTAGTACTACAAACGGTTGAACACTCTGAACAGCGTTAGCATAGCATGAAGTTTTCCAAAATGTCATGAGTACAAACTGTGTCCATAAGATGTGGATGCCACTATTTTCAAACAAGTTTTATTTTAAAGGGCTCTGAGAAACTTGAAAAAAGCTGAAAGAATTATCAAAATGCCATGAAAAATAAAGGAGGTATGACCTATTGAACATTTGCAAAGAACATAAATGGAGGCGGCCATCATGGAACGATGATGTCATCGCGCCTTTTTACCTTATATGGCATATTGACAAAATACATTTGAAAGATAGAAAATATCACTCTGCAGATTGATTAAAAATAAATATACAGATGTAAAATATATATTAAAATTGTATGCTTATTTTTCATTTGCAGCGATTTTCTTTGCTTTAAAAGACATTTTGTCAATATGCCATAAATACTAAAAGGGCACGATGACGTCATCCAAGATGGCCGCCTCCTTTTATGTTTCTTTGCAAGTTTTCAATAGGTCATATCTCCTTTATTTTTCATGGCATTTTGATAATTTTTTCAGCTTTTTTGAAAATAGTGCATCAACCTCTTTAAACTACCATAAACAAAGTACTGACAGCACCATAAACAAAGTACTGACAGGACCATAAACAATAACCATCTTACCATTCAGATAATCAGCAAATTCTGTCATTGTAAGACAAGTTTTCTTCATCATTTATATTGACTATGTTTCCACTATAGTGATTATATTGACAATGTGACTCATACCTGCCAATCTCCCATTCTTTTAAGGGTGATTCTCCAAAAAAATAAACAATAATTAACTTTCTTTTTAGAAAAATGTTGCTTCAATCAAAACTCAACTTGTGTTTGTCGCTTCTAAGGGACCCCCTTTTCCAATATTTATTAAACTGAAATGTTTCTATTACAAGTATAAAATACAAGTGAAATTTACATAGATCTCTTTATTTTTTTAAAGGTAAATAAAACGAAAATTAGTCTGATAACAAAGCCCAAATTTCCCTAAATCTCCCGTCAGAAATTGGCAGGTACGATGTTACAACATGTCAGTACAACTCTTACAGTGACAATTTAAGCCGGTGCCATTTATTCAGAAATTGCAAATTCAGCGCTGACAAAAATGTATGACTTTATAATATCATAAAGAGGCAGCATTATCGACCGATCTGTTGCAATTATAGAATAGAATATTATGAACTTATTAAAACGCAATCTTCGAAGTTGATGAAAAGCACAGTAGATCATGTCGAAGGGTGAACGTGAAACAATTATAACTACATACTAGGTTGCCGCTAAAGTTTTGAAAAATAGTAACCAAAATTGTGAAAATATACTAAACAAAAAAATCAAAATAAATTGTAAAATTACACACTTTCCTTTGTTTTTAAGATAATTTCTGATGATTTAGTAGCCACTGACTATTTTGGCTACTGGTAGCTTTTACACACAGCATATAGATACAACAGCTTCAGGTTGACCCTTCCATATCTCACGGACAGGAAGATAACAGTCATGAGGCAGATGAACCAATCACATGCACTGAATTGTTATGTTTATAAATCTGTCGGAGACATTGGGCAAGTATTAATACATAGAGAAGTTACAAGAGTGCTCATTTATTATTAAATTTGTTAAACAAGTCGGTGAAAAATTATATGATGCAGCAGCAACAAGTTTAATAAATTGAATAATAAATTAGGACGAATGTGAGATTCTATTTATCACATAACTCTATCATTACATAATGTCAGAAAGCGTTCCTTAAAAACAACGTCATTTTGAAAGTTTACAAGACAGAGTATTGTTTTTTAAATGTGCCAACCAATCTTGTATTGGTCCGTGCAAAGTTGCTATTGTTAACTCGACTAATTAATATTTGGTTGGTATTTTGCGCACGAATGGTGATGTCATCAACCAACATTTGTATAACAATAGAGGATTATCTGAAATAAAGAACTGTGTCAATACACTCCTAGGCCGTAACGTATGTGATAAATGTACTAAGCTACAAGGGTTTTTCTTAATCTTTTACAAGTATAAACTTTATTTTACCTTGATTACGAAAAAAGCTTATACAAATCAATCTCGATGGCATGGATGGGAGCATGAACGGGAGGATGAACATGGTCTTGACAAGGGAGGACACTGGTGAAAATCCACATGTCCAATGGGCAACCACCCGTGTATTAGCCAGCCAGCCATGCAGATGTGCTTTGCAAGGCCGATATTGAAAGATTGCGGCCAAAATTAGGTGAGGGTTACTTTCTCAATAACAACACAACTGACAAGGATTTACTCTTTGTGTGCATTAGCAAATTATTTGGCACCCTGTTTGCATATTTGCTAACTCGTCTTAAATTTCTGCCTAATCATTTGGTGACCACTGATACCTCTTACAGCCGAAGCGATAGCATTACTGACTCAGATGTGAATTGTTGATAAAATATATGGGTGTTTTCGTTACTTAAAGAGCTCATTCCTCCTACAAGCATAACAAAGTTATATACACAGCTCATCTGTTGTCTCAAAGCAACATGAAGTCGCAGCAAAGCAATGCGTTCACCTCCAGAACATAATGAGTTTTGTATAATCCTCTCAAAACCAATGTAAAACTGTTATCCAACTAACAAATGACCTTGCTTGATATTTTTTATAATGACACCAGTCCTGTGTAATTACATTCGACAACGTCATGCAATGTTCAAGGATAATATACAAAGACACTCAATTTATCTTTTAAGTGGGAATCCTAATTTAGTGAATACGGTATCTCAAACAAATGATGTCAAATGATAATAAAAGGAATCTTACATTCATGCTCGTTTCATATGAAAAAATACGAAACTCATTGAACGTAATCATACTATTTTCCATTCTTAGGCTCATAAATTATAACACTTATAATCAAATGTTTGATTTTTTTTCGTATGAAGTGAACAGTCAAATGAGAAGAGAATGAACAAAGATACAACTGTGTGTCGATACTAACTTGACATTTCAGTTTTGATCCTGTCCTAGTACAAAAAGAAATACTAAAGCATGCCATGTCCAACGTGAATTATCACCAAATGTTAGCACTAGATACAACTGGCACAGGCTACCTAGGAACTATTAACAAGTTGGTTATTTACAAAGACAGGCTAACTAGGGAAGTTAGGGCTATTCCATTTAAACTTATGTGGGACCCCAGGTCCTTTGAAATTTAACATCCACCCATAGATGCAAAATGGAGTTCAAGGAACAAAATTTGAGAAAATATGGTTCACCCATACAGAGCTGTAGATAAGCTGAGTTTTTGAGTATTTTACTCATACTTTTATTTTTTAAAATTGTGAGTATCATAACTCATCAACTTACTACAAAAACTCATAACTTTTAAAAATCATGAGTTTTATATTTGTATGTATTGTTCTGTGGAACAGTTTATTCTATATTTACATGATGAAAATTGTTCCAAGCATGTGTATAATATATATATCTTAATGCCATATAGTGTTTCTTTTGTTTTTACTTAACTTCCATTTAATCAGAATAGTTGTTTCTTTTAAAATGTATTAATTTAAATCCATTTTGAAGGCATGAACTATTTATAGATTTTTTTACTCTGAACAAGTTCCATGTTACTCATTCATTTTGAATCTGATGAGTCACACTGCAGTCAAAATTACATTACACGGTCGAGTATTAACTTTCATACCCTATCCAACCCCTTTGACAAGAAGCGAAAACGAGGTTGGCTGGGGTATGAAATAAAATCTTAATTTCAGCTTAAAAACTGTGCATATTGTAAAATTAAAACATTTAATAGGTATTTTAAATAGGTTATCACATTTTTAGTAAAGAATGTTTTTAAACGTGTTTTATTAACGAAATATCCGTTATAAAATCCTGCTAATATAAGCTTTCCCATCACTTAATGGAATTAAGGCGGGGCCACGTAATGTCTACAGCTCTGCCCATAGATGATTATTAAATTGCCTATCTAAGGTCCTGGCTATGTTTTAATGGAATAACCCTTAAGATGAGAATATATGTGTAAATAATCAAGCGGTTTTCATATATGAACCACTTGACTTAATGATTATTGTATTCAGTAACTATAACATTAAGGACGTTTTATGAAGTAATGAGAATAAATAACAGGGCCAATATGGACTTAATGACTATTGTATCCAGCAACTATAACATTAAGGACGTTTTATGAAGTAATGAGAATAAATAACAGGGCCAATATGAACCACGTGACTTAATGACTATTGTATTCAGCAACTATTACAATAAGGCAGTTTTATGAAGTAATGAGAATAAATAACAGGGCCAATATGAATCACCTGACTTAATGACTATTGTATCCAGCAACTATAACATTAAGGAAGTTTTATGAAGTAATGAGAATAAATAACAGGGCCAATATGAATCACCTGACTTAATGACTATTGTATCCAGCAACTATAAAATTAAGGAAGTTTTATGTAGTAATGAGAATGAATAACAGGGCCAATATGAATCACCTGACTTAATGACTATTTTATTAAGTAACTATAACATTAAGGAAGTTTTATGGAGTAATGAAAATAAATAAGAGGGCCAATATGAATCATCTGACTTAATGACTATTGTATTCAGCAACTATAACATTAAGGAAGTTTTATGAAGTAATGAGAATAAATAACAGGGCCAATATGAATCACTTGATTGATGACTATTGCTTTGAGAAAGCATTAAAGGAAGGCAGAAAAAGAAAATGCGGACCATACAACTTTAAAAAATAAAAAAATAAAGCGGGCAAGCAGATTTGATTTAAACTAGAAATGTGTCTGTGGACACGAATGCCCCCTCTACAAGCTATTGGCCGAAATGTAACCATTAAGCGGCCATAACTCTGCCGGAAGTCAATGGTTCGGAACAGCATATGATATTCACAACAAGACTCGATACTGAAACTTTCTGGCAGTATTCGCAAAATCTATTTGGAAGTTAAAGAGAAGTTCAGAAAGTTTGACATACATACAAATGTGTGACATACGTACGAACAAAGTGTAACGTACATACATTCTTGCAGAAAAAGCATGACATGCAGACGGACAAGGGAAAAACTATATGCCCTCCTGTCACTCAAATATAATCATTATACGGGAGGCATAAAGTGATAGGTAATTTTAAATGTTTAAACAATTAAGGCAGGCAAGGGATTAAAGGCTTGCGTCCCTAATAGGAGATACTTCAGACAATTTGATCACAATACTCTGTACCGACAATTCAGTTCCAGAGTTAGGGGACCATAACTCTGAAAAGTTTAAAGAGGCACTACCTATATCTACGCGATTTTTAATGTAAAATATTAAATACTCAATATTACTGCATTTATATGTATACAAAGCTATTTTATGAGTATTCTAAGAAAAAACATGGTTCGTATTCCAGTTCTGTAAATTATTAATTATGATCAAAACAATATCTTGAATAAAATGCTGCCCAGCCGTTTATTCCTGCCGGAGAACTACGAGTTTTTACGATTTTCTCGGACATGCGCAATGCGATTACAAACTATTCGGCGCAGTTCCGATAGCAAACGAATCGATCGGAACTCTTCGCTAATCAGACGAGGTAGTTCCGATTGTAAACGAATAAGATCGGAAAATCGCCGCAATCGGCTTGTCTAAAACAATTACGAATACAATTTCAAAAATCCGATCTTTTCAATCCTGTTTTCCCCCAGCAAAACGCATATTACATTGGGTGAAATTATTGCCATTTACCTTTTTCATAGTCCTCTTTATAATTAAGTAATGTTTATATCAATTGGTGGACAAAAAGATATAGGTAGAGCCTCTTTAAATACTATTTAGGCCCCCCAAAAATAGGTCTGTTTCTGGTATTTTTCCAAAAAAATTAGGGTAGGTTGGTAGGAAAATCATTCTTTTTTTTTTAGAATTAGAATTAATTCTTACTGTACTAAATGCAAATCAAGAACATCAAAAGCATGTTTTCATGAACATATTACATAATATGAGTGTTCCACCACACTTTCATTCATTAAAAACCTAAAACGTTTTTTTTTTATTTATTTTGTTTTTGTTTTTTTTTGTCCTAAAAAGTTTAGGGTCGGGGCCTTAAAAATAGGGTTGGAAGACCAGAAACAAACTTTTTTTTGGCCTTAAGTAGGTCATGCCCATTCCAGTTAGAGATCATGCATTCTCACGACTAAGAGGTGTTCTAAACAACCAAGGCCACGATTCTGTAACACTTACTGCCTCGCATACTATTGCGGAATCTCGTCGGGTGAGTTAAGTGGTGCTCTACAACAATGATGGGTGTCGTAACAATGATGGGTATTGTAAGAACGAATGAAACATAGTATTTGTAACTCGGTGGGAAATTATAACAATGACATAAAACAATGGCACAAAAACTGAAGGAAAAAAACAACAATTCACAGCAAAAATGCTACAGCAATTATCTACACAACAACCATATCTTCAACATGACCTAGATTCCTCATCAGCATCATTATCATTATCAAACAAGACCCTTATGTAGACATGGTGAATTTACAATTTACAGTCAAACCTGTAGTAAGAGACCACACAATGAAAGGGAAATACTGGTCCCTTAACAAAGGTCTATTTTAATATAAACAGGGAGTAAGTATACAGGGAGGAGAAACGGGTTCATAAACGCTCTAGTTTATCGATTTATGTTGTCGCGCTAGAACGACGCCATTTACTATTTTATCGATACAGGTAAATCGATCGTAAGCGCGTTACATTTGAAAAGTTAAAATTTCAGCCAACATCACAAATTAAGCAATTTTTACAGCCTCTTTTTTACGGCTTTCTGTTATAATCAACATCACGAAATTACCTTCTTGACAAAGATAAATATGTCTACTATTCACTTTTTGTTATTATTAATGCCTAATATAACCCATATTTCGTATCTCGTTTGCAATAGCTCAACATCATTTTTAATTTGAAAAATAAAAATTTCAGCTGATATCTCAAAAGGCACATTTTCGTCACCTCTTTTTGGGCTTTGTCTTATAATCACCACCATGAAATTACCTTCTTGACAAAGATAAATATGTCTACTATTCACTTTTTGTTATTATTAATGCCTAAATAACCCGTAGTCTCGTATCTCGTTTGCAATAGCTATACACTGTCACCATTTTTTGTTTGGCAAAGAGTGGCGCCATCTTTGTTACACGGAACCGTCTGGTAAAATGTGCTTTTATACATGCAAACAAATACACGCTCTGTATCGGAGGACACAATGTGAATAAATAATACTTATGTTTACATTTCGCACCTTTATTGAGTTTGTAAGTGTAATAATTTATAAGAATTTGCTGTTTTTCACACACGCGCGAAACAGCCGGCTGTAGTCATTTTTACGCAGTAGTGAAACACGCGCGACAACATAAAACAACAAAACGATCTGTTTCTCCTCCCTGTATACTTACTCCCTGATATAAAGCAATACAATTAGGAACTAGAACAGTGGTCTTTTAAAGTAGGTGGTCTCTTAACTGAGGTGGTCTCTTGGACAGGTTTGACTGTAAATATCCTCTGGTGTACACGTACATCATACTACGCCTAGGATTTATTTTTCTAACTTAAACTTCATTAATCATTTTAAAGAAATCAAAATTGGTTCTAAAAACTTTTTCGGGGGTTTCGTTTTAGATTAGAAAGCAGGTAATCCAGTATTACAATTTATGCTCAAATGACAGAAATTTCATTTAAAATCATAATGACAAACGATTCCATAATTTTGTAATATTGGTTTTGCCGAGAAATCGAATTTTTCATTTAAATTCCATGAACGATTTATACTGATTCAATAATTGCCGAGAAATCCAATTAGAACCAATTAAAGAGCTAATCATGTAAATCGTCAGCCCGTATAATGATATTACTTACTTCTTGGTTTGGATGGTATATGACGAGCGGTGACTTCGGATTCCGTCCGTTCCCGCGGCGATCCTTCTTTATACTCTACGCCGATCAGACTAGAGGGACGTGAACGTGGCTTCCTGTCAGGCTGCACACAGCGGAACAGAGTACAATTAAATACTGAGTCATAAATGATATCAGTTTAAAAGCATTTTACAGCCAAATAATTCTTTTTTCAAGTTTTAAGTTTACATTAAAGGGACACACGACAATCTTGATTTTTTTAAAACTCGCGGCATCCCGTTTGTTTTTCTACATAACTTTACATATTCGCAATCATTAATATTAATTATAAGAATAGTTCAAAGCAATTACTATCTGTTAACTATAACCTACCAATAATATATTTAAATATTCCAAGAATAACGAAGAAAACTGAAATCTCAAAATTGTATTTAAATATATGCTAGCAGGTTTGAAGTCAATCTGATATTGGATTAATAAATCGGGTTGCTAATTTTAATGCTTGATACAAACGTTAAGATTGCCGTGTGTCCCTTTAACATTGCACCATGTGTAAACAGGGCCCTCGATTCATGTTTTTTGGGACTGAAATTTGGCCCCATACCCCCTGCTGTGGAGTATACTTCTCCCCACCAAATTTTCTGAAAATTCCTCCCATCAAATAAAAGTACCGGAATATAGTGCTGCCCCGCAACTGCCCGGATGTAATACGATGTCGACATAAACATGACAAAAAGCACAACGCCAAATCGTTAGAATATTAACAGCCTTATAGTATAATGTTGAGATTCTACTGCAAATGGTAGATTATTTACATACATAAGAAATACGAAAAGAAAGTAATTTTTAATAGATTTTAATACACTTTTTTTTATAGAAATGGATATATAACTGATGCATATTTTGAAGCAAAAAATTCCCCTTTCCTTTAAAATTGACCCCCCCCCCCCCCCCCCCTCTAACGGCCCCGTCCCCATTTCCCAATTATAGAAAGAGGGCCCTGTGTAAACCAATAGTGGATCAGGATTAGAAGTAAATATAACCGGGGATGATGACACTGATTATCAACTTATAAATGAGACTGGCGAAATATCTGCATCTATTATTATCTACGTTATGGCCATTTTGAATTTAATTAAGAGTAATCAAATTATTTTAAAGACGGTATCAAAATTACGGCAGTACAAAACTTATTTCTCTTTGTGCACACTTGAGAGAACTTTCAATTTATTTGTAGATCATATATTGTTAAAATGTGTGGATATTCCACTTTTTGCTTGAATAGGATCACCAGAAAAGTGTCTACTATCTACTGTAGCAGAATATCAATCAGTCTACTATCTACCACAGCAGAATATCAATCAGTCTACTATCTACCACAGCAGAATATCAATCAGTCTACCATCTACCGTAGCAGAATATCAATCAGTCTACTATCTACCGTAGCAGATTATCAATCAGTCTATTATCTACCGTAGCAGAATATCAATCAGTCTACTATCTACCGTAGCAGAATATCAATCAGTCTACCATCTACCGTAGCAGAATATCAATCAGTCTACTATCTACCGTAGCAGAATATCAATCAGTCTACTATCTACCATAGCAGAATATCAATCAGTCTACTATCTACCGTAGCATAATATCAATCAGTCTACTACCTACCGTAGCAGAATATCAATCAGTCTACCATCTACCGTAGCAGAATATCAATCAGTCTACCATCTACCGTAGCAGAATATCAATCAGTCTACTATCTACCGTAGCAGAATATCAATCAGTCTACTATCTACCACAGCAGAATATCAATCAGTCTACTATCTACCACCATAGCAGAATATCAATCAGTCTACTATCTACCATAGCAGAATATCAATCAGTCTACTATCTACCGCAGCAGAATATCAATCAGTCTACTATCTACCGTAGCAGAATATCAATCAGTCTACTATCTACCATAGCAGAATATCAATCAGTCTACTATCTACCACCATAGCAGAATATCAATCAGTCTACTATCTACCATAGCAGAATATCAATCAGTCTACTATCTACCGTAGCAGAATATCAATCAGTCTACTATCTACCATAGCAGAATATCAATCAGTCTACTATCTACTACCATAGCAGAATATCAGTCAGTCTTACTATCTACCATAGCAGAATATCAATCAGTCTTACTATCTACCATAGCAGAATATCAATCAGTCTACTATCTACCGTAGCAGAATATCAATCAGTCTACTATCTACCATAGCAGAATATCAATCAGTCTACTATCTACCACCATAGCAGAATATCAATCAGTCTACTATCTACCATAGCAGAATATCAATCAGTCTACTATCTACCACCATAGCAGAATATCAATCAGTCTACTATCTACCATAGCAGAATATCAATCAGTCTACTATCTACCGTAGCAGAATATCAATCAGTCTACTATCTACCATAGCAGAATATCAATCAGTCTACTATCTACCACCATAGCAGAATATCAATCAGTCTAATATCTACCATAGCAGAATATCAATCAGTCTACTATCTACCGTAGCAGAATATCAATCAAGTTTATATAGGGGTAATTGTATTGAAATTTCGAATTTTGCAACAGTACATCTGCCATTTAATGGTCCCAAAGCTTGTTTAATGGCAAAGCGTCAGCTGAGCCGTTAAACACTGCTTGCGACTGTTAAACAACTGATATACTGTCGCAAAATTGAGAATGTCAATACTGGTTAACCCGTTTCTAATATATTTTATATTTTTTTTTTTTTTTTGAAAGTTCTACTCAAAAATGCATTGAAATAAAACTAAATAACATCCCGTTTTTGACGGTTTAAGGTCACATGACTGAATCTGCGACGATTTATGCACTCAATACTCGCAAATTTGTGAATGTCAACCAATCCGATTGCAGTATTTTTGTGCGTTAGAATAACAAATTAGTACCAAGAGTCCTTATTAAAGAGAGATGGTATTTATAGTGCACACTCACCTCTAATTCATCGTCACTAAAATCTGGACCTTCATCCTGAAACAAGGACACAAATATATTTATATCGAGAAAACAAGAGGCCAAATTATTTTTTGGGTGTGATTTTGCATGAAAAGAACATCAAACCAATATATGCATTGATTACTTTACACAAATTTAATGTAAATTCTGGTTTAAACTCTTTTCCAAGTGGAATTCACAACTGGTTTGTGTGTAATTAAAATCTGAAATTCTAAAATGAAAGACACGTTATCATACATGTATTTAAACCCCCAAATCTCATATCAGCCTTTAACGTTCCAGTCGTTACTAAGCAAGTTACTTAGTTTAAACTTATTTATTTTACATCTTAACAAAAGCTCTCTAACTTATTTTAATCTCTCTCTATGTCTACCTGGGTAGATACAGTACTGAGCAAAAATTTAATATATGCAGCTAAAGTGTCTTGCTCAGGGACACAACACATATGGTCGTGGCGAGGATCGAACCCCCGACTTTTTGATCCTGGGTCTAATGCTCTATCACTAGACCACAGCGCTCCACAACAAGTTACTTACGGTCATTAGGTCCCATTCTATATTTATATGTTCAAACACGTCTTTCTTCCCAGCCATTGCAGCCTTCAACTGGAATGTAAACAGTATGTGGGGTCAGGGCTTTTTTCCCATCATAAACAGGGGCCGATATTTGCCTAGCAAAACAGACTACTTTTTTCCCACTCTTTGGCTGAGAAAATTTCCCTAAAAAATAAATAAATAATAATAATAATGTTTTTTTGCTTAACATTATCATTATATCCCCTCTAACTTTCTCAACATTATTATGTTTGGGATACATTTATTTAAAATGTACCTCTTTTGCATATTTGCACACCCAAATCTTTAATTTCTGCCTAATACACTGTTATTGAAGGGCCTGGGTCTCTTCCCCTATTTCCGAAAAAAAGCCCTGAAGGTGTTAACGCAACTTTTTTAATTTTTGTTTTGCCTTCTTCAACAGGAAAATCACAAAACTGTTTGTAAATTGAATAAAGAATGATTGTTGTCTTATCACGAATACATCTAGAACAAACGAAAAAATATAGTGTACATGAGTGTATAACTAAAACTGAATTTATCAAACAAGTTGGATAAAATTACACTGAACATTCAAATAAAAGACCCGATGATGATATTTCCTATATAAACCATGGTTTTGCACAAGGGTTAGCTATTTTAATATTGGCGGTAAATAAATCGCAATGTATTGCAACGTGGGCATCATTTGAGGTGATCCGCATGACAGCTATTTAAAACTTAAGGCTTCTTCTGTGTCCTGATAAGACTTGCTGTAATGAATCATGATTAATAAGTGCACTGTATTACAGGAAACTGCTAAGAGATAACCATGCTAAGATTTTCAATCCCGGATGTTATGTGAGTGGTTTTAGGGTCTGAAATTTCATTTTACGGTGACGCGGTAGTGTAATTTATTACCTTAAAACCAACCACATACCGTCCCAGATTGAAAATCTTAGCATGGTTATCTCGATTCTAAATGCTTTTCCATTCAAATGCTACAAATATAAAATAAAGTCATATATACAGTTTACACACTCGTTTTTTTATGAAAACTCAAATTCACGGATGCCAGCATTTTGTTGACGTCATCCAATGACGTTGTTTGTAACAACGTTATGTGGAGACACATATTTTCAGACGGTCAACCAGGGTTTTTACGGTCGCAAATTTGAGACGTCAGCCAATGGAGCAACGTGTTACATAATAGTTGCATTAGAATGCTCCATCTATATCTTTGAACCATTTCACATTTTAAATCATTAATTTTATAGCTTTTTAACATTTAAACAAACTGATCCCTAAAGCTTGATGCACCACTTTGAAGTTGATAATTTCTAAATAGCAATTAAAACGGAATTAATCAGGACTTACAATCTGCTATAAAATATTTACTGGGCATGCCCATATTTACTGATCGCTGGTTTTAATCAGAGGTATGTCTGGAGACAGTTGTAACTCTGGGATGTGAAAACATAATTGTCATACTGCAAAGAAAATTCTCGAGATTTCATTGGTCAATGCGCTGTAGACATGAGCCGTGACGATTTCCCCATGGGTGCCTCATACCTTCAATACTTAGAAACAAAACGGAGGAGATTACGCTGTCGATTCCTTGTGGAAACCATCGATTGTTTCTTTCCTACCGCTTTTCTGCGCTCTCCAGTGCGGGTAAAAGTCTGACATAATAGTTAGTAGTGTTGTACGATAATAAAACACCAACATTGTGAGAAACGTTTTTTTCTGAAAAGAAATTGTCAAAATTTGACGTCTAGAGCGTTAACGTCATGATAGTAAACATAAGCGGCATCACGTGTTAACAATGAAACAGAGGCACGTTACAGGGAAATTGACTAAATAGGAAGGAAACCGTGTTTAAAGTGGTTTGTATTTTAATATAAGTAGTAACAACTTTGAAGTATGACAAATTCATTATTTGGATTCTTGACAGGGGATATGGGCTCACACTCCCTGCCTGGCAAATATATTCCATCTTGCCTGACGGCTTGTGTGAATATAATTTCCAGGCAGGGAATGTGAGCCCATGTCCACTCTCAAGAATCCAAATAACTAATAATGTTCTCACTTGAAGATAAAATATGTTCTGGTCTTCACTCCAAACCAACAACTACAGATTACCTTATATTATCGATACCATTTGGTTTCGAATTCCTTAAAGTATGCTTACCAATTCAGCGCAGAAGTGATAATTCTTCTCCATGGCTATATCATGGGCTGTCTGTCCCTCGTTATTTTTTATGTGAGCAACATCAGGTTTGGTTCGTAACAAGCATTTCATGCATTCTGTCTTATTCAACATTGCACACAAGTGAAGGCAAGTATTTCCATCTTTGGTTTGGCGACCTAGGCTATTTCTGAAACAGAATGGAAAAGATCGTAAAATTGTCGCATAAGTGGAGAATTGAATTGTATTTTATAGTCGCACCAACAGCTGTTCCTAAGGCAACTTTCCAGCTTCCATTTGAAGAGGAAGACCCCAGGTGCACCTTTGGGCAATTTTCATGAATGGGAGGGTACCCAGGTAGAGCCACCAACCTTCGGCAAGCCAGCTATCCAAGCTTCCAGCAGAAGTGAAGAGGGGAAACATCTAACTCTATAGTTTATATGCACTTGGTTCCTTTCTACTCTAACAGGGCAACTATTACTCGCAAAGAAAGCCATGTCAGTATTTCAGATAATAATTCAGTTTTACTTTTTTTTCAAATGAATCTTGTTTCTGACTGGGCAAGACAACTTACGCACAATGATACAAAAAGGATTATAACTGAAGTCATGTGTTGTGAAAGCATTTATCACTCCGAGTAGACATGCCATATCTGCCGGATCTTGTGGAGAAAAGTGGTTATGCAAGCTTCCAGGACACGTACTCTAGAAGAGTTTTCAACAGGATTATTTTCTGGCGCTGGCACAAGCAGTGCAGGGAGTGGTTTGTGGGAATGAATCCACAGGTAGATTTTGTCCATAACTGATATATTCAAAGAAAAAGAAATCATACCTTTTTACCAAGCAAACAAACTTTTCTTAGAAAGCTAAACATCAAACCAGTCCAGTTAAATAAAGAAACTTGAATTTGACTAGAAGCCTGCTGTGTGCTTATTCCAGCAGTTATGAGCTTGGTTAGATTGCAGGTTAAAGTTTTATGAAAGGGGCACAACTCTGCCAAAATGAAAGTAAGAGTTATTGGACGTGTCACACCATTCCTTGGGTTAAGATGAAGATGTGTGTGAAGCTTCATGAACAAATGTCAGATACTTTTAAGTTATGGCCAAGGTTAGGTTGCAGGTTAAAGTGTGACGGACAAACAGACAAGGACGGACAAAATAATTCCTAAGTGTCTGCCATGCTATGAAGGAGAAACAAAACTCGGTTTGTATCACTATCATAGAGATGTAATTACCAAAATACAAATTTTACCCAATATTGTGCAAGAGCTGTTGCATTGTAGGTGAATATAAGCACAGACGGATAAACCAACTTACAAATTAGAATTCTGTATAATAAAATCTACAATTGGAAGTGAAGACCCGTCTTCCTCAGCAATGGCAAGATGTAATGCTGTTTCTTCTATGGGCTGAAACATAACAATGTTAGCTGGTCAGTACCACATAAAACTGGTTGTTTCCATAGACATTATTTAACTGCTGGGTTCAATTATTGAAAAATCTTTCACGAGATGGTAGGTACGTGATGTGGTTCTTTTCAAGAAGGATAACGGAGGGGATGCGAGTAAAAAAACAAAACACATTCCATCCAGTGCATGATTTCCTCATAATCAAACCCAGCAGTTATTACCGTATTTTACCTTGTATAGTACGCAGTTTTTTTACTTCTTTTACGGTTTCCAAAAGGGGGTGCAGTGCGTACAATACAAGGAAACAATACAAAAAACTTTTTCTTGCATTTTATATGCAGAAAATCGATGTCAGAATGGAGAAAAAACGCCGATGAAAACATCGGGGACGAACAGACAGACATTTGTGAATGACGATAATACTTTACTTTTCGTGACTTACTCGCTTTATTCAAGCAATTTATTGACTTAATTCGACTTAGAAATGAATAAAGTTTATTATAAAGCTTGTTTTTATATAAATGTTTGCATATTTGTTGTAGAATTTCAATAAATGAGTGAACGAAATTCGGCCATTGTTTTGTTATTTATATCAGCTGACTTGATATCACGTGATTTCCATGAATTAGACTGGTAGTAGTAGTATTGTACAGTTCTATTCTCATATGTTAAATGCACCAGACGACACTTGCAGACGACAGGAAAGCGATGATAATACTTGCATATTTGTTGCAGAATTTCAATAAAGGATGATCATGTTTTCCCTTTGTTTTGCTGTTATCCGCTTAACTGTTTATAAATTTCACGAGTTTTGCAAACTTAGAAATAGCTGCAGTACATACAGACGTCATTTCGAATTTTGGTAAAGAAAAAGGGCGAAAATGGCTGCAGTATAGACACACTTTAAACACGGGTAGAGTGGGTTATTCTATTTCTATAATCCTTTGAATTTGACGCAAGTAGCGACTATTTCTGAGGATGAACTTTGACACGTTGTGTGACCTTTACCAGATTTAGCCACGGGGTATTTCCAGTGTGTACACTTGTGATAAGCACTGGTTCCCGTGAACACACAATGTTAGTATAATCGGCGTAATGGATTGCGGTAACCAACGACTTTGTTGTATTTGTTTTAGTAGATGTAATTATCGGATTACGGGCAATTATCTGCGGCATTATAATCGGCTCTTTGATGAGTTGATGAGATGATACAAGACAGGTACTCCCCTGAAGATTGGCAACTTATGACTGAAGTAATTATATTGTTCCGGTGTTGTTTTCTTTTGTACGCTAATTTTCGCGATCTGCAGATAGTTGTTGTACCGTATTATTCTGCTTTAATTATCGTGATGCAATCAGAAATTTTTAAAAATAAAAGGTTAAATTTTTATTTTTTTAAAAAAATTCTAATTGCAGCAGATAATTAAAGCAGAATAATACGGTACAATCTAGGAAAACTAATATTTTGATGCGTATTATACACGGAAATAACTTTTTTACCCCAGTTTTGACCTCTGGGAAGGAGGGTGCGTATTATACATGGGTGCGTAGTAAACAAGGTAAAATACAGTAATATTTCGTGGTTATGAATTTTCTTTCGCTGAGAAATTCAAATCTTTCACCCATAGAAATATAATAAATGTAATAAAACTTGTTTGTTAAGTTATCACTCATGCAACATTGGTCTGTCAGTCACAACTTCAGTCAATCACAATTTTTCAGTAAACACACAATGCCCATATGATACTATTCATTTGTCAATATTGCAATGTTCGGTTTTTAAAGTGTAAAACCACAAGCTATTGTACTACCTTGAAGCTGACCATTTATTTTCATATCAACATGTAGAATCAACAGGTAAATCAATGCATGCAACACATATCAATCAACTGGGCCTTAAAACCGATGTCCCCACATAGAATCAATGCACCACAGAACACACATCTCCCAAGAAGTCCACATTTAACCCTTAGCCCGCTTTGAATGTATAATGGACTGTCCTTTCTTTAAATTTAGACCATTCCATTTATGCTACAAAGGGGTGTTTTGGAGAAATGACTGATGAACAGCCAGACATTGTAAACCCTGATCATACAAAGGCTATTATAGTCGCCCTTAGCAGGCTATGGGTTAATGGCCAACCTAGAGGATTTTCCCTTGGTTGACATGCTGGAAGGACTATAAACCTTAGAATAACACAAACTAGGGTTGTTCCGATTAATCAATTTGATCGTTCATCGATGAGTTGTGCCTTTGATCTGATTAGTCGATTAATCTGATTAATCGATTACAATTTTTCATGATCAACTTTTCTCGGTTGTTGAAAAGTAATCATGTATTTATAGCGGGTATCAGAACTTTTATTTAAAACATAGGTTGGTCAGTTTCATTCAGTTCCTTTATTGCCACAACATACTTGAAATGTGATTATTTTCTTCATTATAGTCTGAAAAAGGCTTACACTTGTCTTTTATAGCAGCCATGTTTAATTGATTAATGATCGTTATTATCGGTCGGTTAAAAATTATGATGATCGATCATGAATTTTCAGCCGATTCCCAACACTACTAGAAGGACTATAAACCTTATAATAACACAAACACTTAACTTTGATATCAATATTTCAAGATTGCCATGTGTCCGTTTAAACCTAAAGTTGTGCCCAAAATTAATGTGAAACAATTTATATCCCAATACACTCAGTACATTTAAAAACGCAACATTTTTGATTCAGTACTGATCAATAGTCTGCTGTTTTTTGGTTCAAATCAACATTGTGCAGAAACCCCAAAGGTTAACATATGGTGATATAAACAGTTGCATAAGATTTGCTCTACTTCTTTCAGTTAAAACAGGGGGCTGGCGTGGCGCAGTCGGTAGCGCGGCGGATTTGTAACCGGAGGCCCCGGGTTCAATCCTCCGTGGTGCCACTGAGTTCCGTCGGTGTGTTCTTGGGCAAGACACTTTTCTTTAGCCTCGTCCGTCGGATGGGGACGTAAACCGGGCGGTCCCGTGTATCGGTCTATCAACCGAGCACGTTAAAGAACCATAGGCATCTATTCGATAATAAGAGTAGGGCAGGTTCCCAGATTCCTATGTATCCTTCCCCTCTCTCTGGGGCAGCTCTAAATAACCTGTACCAGGGTTCTCCACAGGCCATTTAAGCATAGCGGAGCCGCTGCGCTTGACTTCCAAAATCTTACATCCCGCGGTGCCTAAACTGCGCCGCTATGCTTAAAAACCAGAGCGCGGTGCTTTGATCTGAAGGCAAACACCGCCTTTAAAAATCCTTATGCGCACCGTACACAAATTCATAAACTCGCGTCAAACAATACACACAAGTAACACGTGACTGATCTATGCAGTATGCAGAACGTGCGATAACACGCTGTGTGATTAGTGGATTGTTGACAACAAATTGCAATTATCACGAGTTGATTGGATTATGTCGGGTTGTTGTGGATTAATCAGTAATTGGGAGATAAATTGGGATGGGAGAATGTAACTTAAAGCAGTTGAACTGGAAAGTTTGTTAATATTGGCAGTTTGTGTATCGGCTTACGTGTAGGCCTATTGACTATTGTTCAAGACGGAAATGAAAGATGTGATGTGCAAGAGTTTGTTTGTTTTGCGCAAGTAAGTATAATTGTTTTGATTGTCATTTGATTTAAGTTTGTGCTTAATAAATAAAATAAATAGCAATTTTGGGATAATATCTGGTCATTTGAAAAAAGAAAAGAAGAAATGAAGGTAGTTTATTTATCTGTTTACTTCAAAGCTTGTCAATATTTTGAAAACAAAAATACTAGAAATTACTTACAAAATAAAACAAAAATAATTCAGTTATTACTATTATTAAGCGTGTTGGTCTATTATATATTTATAATATATTAAATTATTTATATATGTTTCTTCAGACCTTGGCCTGCCACTTTAACCAGGATGAAGATTCAATGATGATCGAGTGGAGACAAGTGAGGGAGGTTACAAAGAATGACAGAGAGCTACAGGAGTCTCACCCTAACTTGTACAATATTGCAGCTGTTGGTCTGCTTCTTCCAACATCAACAGCAGATTGAATTAAGACAGCACAGGTCAACTCTGTGTAACAGAGTTCTCAATGCACTGCTGGCAGTAACAATGCAGGGCCCACCTCCATCAGTTTGAATATGACAGGGCAGTGGAAGAATGGCACATGGCCAGACCTAGAAGGTCAAGCATCTGAAAAGGAACTGCTAGCTAATATGTACAAGTCAAGACATTGAATGGGCTAACTTGTGTTGGATTTATTTGAGTGCTAAGGTTATATTTTTTTAAGTATTATCAAATGTGGTGTTTTATTTCCGAGGATGAATATTGTGTAGTTGATGGTATTATATGTGTGCATGATGTGTTGATGTATATGTTGTATTATTGTGTATAAACTTATAATAAATCTTTGTATGTTTTCTTCTTCATTGTGTATTAAAACACGGATTATTTATTATTCTTTATTGTATGTATTTCAGATGCTGCATGTTGTGTTGATGTGTGTTGTATTATTGTGTATGTATTATTGTGTATGAACTTATTTTAGTTAATATTTTTATGAGTTTTTTTTTTAAATAAAAGTCTTAAAACATGGATTATTTATTATATTGTTTATTATCATAAATATATAATTATATATGGCTTCCTACCATCACTTATATCACACAAAAGAGTGCCTCACCGTCAATACAGGCAGTTACTAAAAGCCAAAAAAATCGAACACAGGAGGGGGTTTCCCCCTCCCGTACCCTCCCCCAGCATGCGCTAAATGCCACTATGCTTGAAATTAATCCTGTGGAGAACCCTGTGTACTGTGTTGATGAGCCGTTAAACAACATTCAATTCAATTCAGTTAAAACACATTTAATTTTTTAATAACATCTTTAACATCTCTAGAAATTCAAAAAATACCAAGTGTTGCATTTTCAAATTTACTGAGTGTATATTTGCACCTATCTCCAGCTGAAAAAAGTGAAACTTACAGAGTCAGGTAGAACTGTCATGAGGTCGAGTCCCTCGGCGTACACCTGTATTATTGCTTGTATGTCGCTGGTCTGTATGGCACCCTGAAGATCCTGCTGTTGTTCTGTTATATCGCTGCATGTCTGTATGGTGAACTTGTGATGTACGTACTTCCCCTTGATGAACTCCTCCCTCTCTGACCTGTGTAATGATAACAAGATATCATAGTCTTAAAACAATATTTAAGTTGTTCCTATGCAGGCTTCTATGCAGTCTCCATGAAAACCGTCGGTCAGTCGGACATGACAAGCAAATGTTTTAAATGTCCAGCATAAAATTTCCATTAGTAGGTCCAAGTGTCTGGCCATTTTTTAAAACTGAAAATTTCCGTTAGTAGGTCCAAGTGTCTGGCTAAAAACTAAAATCCTATCAGAAATCTCATTTCATCGCTTGTAAATTTCCCTTGACTCTGTCCATGTGTCCGGTCATTTTTAAAACTAAAATCCAATCAGAAAAAAAAAGTTGGGTAACTGCAAATTTAGCACAATAACTCAACATTTGTTTGAGGATGTTGAGTTCAACCAAGCATTTTATTGTGTTATTGCGCTTTAACAAAAAATGCCTGTGGACTTGAAAATGTTTTTGCACAGACTGCTATGAGAAAGAAATGTACAGATAAAGAAACAACTACAGCATGAGCTTGTTATGAGTTCCCTGTTTTGAAAAAATTATTCTTTACGTAGTTGATCTATTATTTACTTGTTTTCATGGAAAGTTTTGCATATATATAAAATAAGACAAAAAAAAGAAGACAATAAGCTTGATATGTGTAGACAGTTACATGACGACACTTAGAGCGATTTTGGAGTTGTTCTTCAGAAATGAAAAGTGGGACTGACTCACAGTTGTTGCATCTTGGATCTCGAGTGTCAACTGACTGAACGGTTTCTGAGGATTTTCATTTGAAGCAAACGTTACCTGACGGACGATGGACGAAGAGTGGTCCCATTAGCTTACCTCTCACCTGAACCGAGAAACAATTTTTCTTAAAATATAATTCAGGGGTTCAATGCGACACAGTAAATGTAGTTACAACACTTGGGGTTGAATACTCAACTTTTGAGTGAACCTCCAGAAACAAAACAAAACAAAAATATAACTCGTAAATCCCATTAAATGGATACCGGTGTATTTCTTGATATGGCCACCCTTCTATTCTTCTCCCTCGTGTTGAGTCTACTTACATTGCCACCCTTCTATTCTTCTCCCTCGTGTTGAGTCTACTTACATTGCCACCCTTCTATTCTTCTCCCTCGTGTTGAGTCTACTTACATTGCCACCCTTCTATTCTTCTCCCTCGTGTTGAGTGTACTTACATTGCACTTTTTGGATTTGGTTTCAATGATCTGTCCAGTCTAGCCTCCAGCACTTCATTAAAATTATCATTGCCTATCACCCGTGCTAACTGCAAAAGATGCAAGGGTTAAACTTTTAACTTATATTAAGTCAAATATATTTTGAGCGTGGTTATGATTCTGCCATTGGCAGCCACGACAGATCACCAATGGTATCAAAAATGTTGCAATCGGTCTTGTATATCCTTTGATCAATTTTCAAAATTATAAAAACTAATTAAAAGAATGCATCACCATCAATACAGGCAGGTATTAATAAAAATATTGAACACGGAAGTGGTGGCACTCCGACTGTACACTGCATCAGTGTATGTAAAATACCCCTATGCTTAAAAATATCCTGTCGAGAACCCGGTGTCCCCAGCGTTACAACTTTAACAACAAAACTGTGAACGGATATTGGAAATATATGGTAGTGCAAGGTAACCTTGGTTACCAATCAATTAACAAAACGGCAAGGTACGTCGGTGCTTTATTTCAAATCCCCACAATGGAGCTCTATAACAAGGGAGTATGTAATGTTGACCGGTATAACAATTGCTGTATGTTTCGTACTTGGTGTACAGTGTAATCTGGGATCACCACTTTTGTGGATAAAGGACAATGACCTTAGATGACTATCTGTAACTTACCAATAACTGAGCTGTACCTAGTTGATCTATTTCTAAACTCTGTGTCCGTGACACGTGTACACCCAGGTTTCTATGGATACCGCAGCATTCAAGACATATCAAAACACCCAAGTTTGTTGACAGCCATTTTGGATCTAAAATTAAATGTCTGACACAGTGATTAAATGTTATTTTTATAAATATATCACAAGCAAATACATTTTCAAATATATGTTAACAGCTTCCAGAGTTTAAATGAAATGTTTACTATCGAAATAATGCCAATACTTAGGTTGTGGCCATTAAAATATTTCAAGCTCAAGAAGTTAGACGGATGATCCTATATAAGCCATAAGGACTAAAAGACCATCGGGGCTCTTATATTTTACAAACCGTTTTTTTAAAAGTTTTTTGGGAAAAATGCAGAAGTAAGTTTGAATTTTGATGATACATAAGTGATTTCATGATTTAGCAAGAAAGATATGCACAGTTATTCATATTTCCGGTGTTAGTTAATAATAATATGATAATGAATATTCTTTCACCCATAGTAATGTAATAAAATTACAATACTATTTAATATAGAACTATCACTGAAGGTGATGAATACCTCCGCTTAAATTCTAAGTCAAACAAAAGGTCATAATTCTGTAATAAATTAGGCAATCAACAAAGGGTAATATAGAGAGACATAAGGTCATTGGTTGTTAGGTTTATATGAAGTTTGGTAACAACCCATTTAAAACTGTTTGAAGAATGCAAGTAATAAATATGTGTTACGAGACATGATGCTACGCTACAAAAACATGTTATAGGATAGGACAATACAGACATGATGCCTATAGCCTATAGCCCCCTCTTCACTTTGTGAAAGTGGGCTTATAACAAATTCACAATACATAACTAATCGCCATAACGGAATAATACAATATCAAAAATTTATATTCAGATGTCTCCATAAATATCATCAACATGTACGGTAATACGGTAACAAACATGTTATATGTACCCAGGGCTCCACAATCACAGCAGACGTTATTGCCGGGCATTTTTTCTATCCTATCTATAATACTTCTGGTTAATTCTTTCACGCTTTCATTTATCGTGGTGGAGGAGCCCGAATCCTGGAATGCCTTTAATAAAACGTCCTCCTTTGCATTGCTTAATACTGATATCCATCTGGAACAAAAACATGTAGTGCTTAATACATCTGGAACAAAAACATGTAGTGCTTAATACATCTGCAACAAAAACATGTAGTGCTTAATACTGATATCCATCTGGAACAAAAAAATGTAGTGCTTAATACTGATATCCATCTGGAACAAAAACATGTAGTGCTTAATACATCTGGAACAAAAACATGTAGTGCTTAATACATCTGCAACAAAAACATGTAGTGCTTAATACTGATATCCATCTGGAACAAAAACATGTAGTGCTTAATACTGATATCCATCTGGAACAAAAACATTTAGTGCTTAATACTGATATCCATCTGGAACAAAAACATGTAGTGCTTAATACTGATATCCATCAGGAACAAAAACATGTAGTGCTTAATACTGATATCCATCAGGAACAAAAACATGTAGTGCTTAATACATCTGCAACAAAAACATGTAGTGCTTAATACTGATATCCATCTGGAACAAAAACATGTAGTGCTTAATACTGATATCCATCTGGAACAAAAACATTTAGTGCTTAATACTGATATCCATCTGGAACAAAAACATGTAGTGCTTAATACTGATATCCATCTGGAACAAAAACATGTAGTGCTTAATACTGATATCAATCAGGAACAAAAACATGTAGTGCTTAATACTGATATCCATCAGGAACAAAAACATGTAGTGCTTAATACATCTGGAACAAAAACATGTAGTGCTTAATACTGATATCCATCAGGAACAAAAACATGTAGTGCTTAATACTGATATCCATCTGGAACAAAAACATGTAGTGCTTAATACTGTTGTCCATTTGGAACAAAAACATGTAGTGCTTAATACCGATTTCCATCTGGAACAAAAACATGTAGTGCTTAATACCGATATCCATCTGGAACAAAAACATGTAGTGCTTAATACTGATATCCATCTAGAACAAAAACATGTAGTGCTTAATACTGTTGTCCATTTGGAACAAAAACATGTAGTGCTTAATACCGATATCCATCTGGAACAAAAACTTGTAGTGCTTAATACTGTTGTCCATTTGGAACAAAAACATGTAGTGCTTAATACCGATATCCATCTGGAACAAAAACATGTAGTGCTTAATACCGATATCCATCTGGAACAAAAACATGTAGTGCTTAATACTGATATCCATCTGGAACAAAAACACGTAGTGCTTAATACTGATATCCATCTGGAACAAAAACATGTAATGCTTAATACTGTTATCCATCTGGAACAAAAACATGTAGTGCTTTATACTGATATCCATCTGGAACAAAAACTTGTAGTGCTTAATTCTGTTGTCCATTTGGAACAAAAACATGTAGTTTCAGTATACATCTGTGTCAGTATACATCTGTAACAAAAACATGTATTGCTTAATACCGATATCCATCTGGGACAAAAACATGTAGTGCTAAATACCGATATCCATCTGGAACAAAAACGTGTAGTGCTTAATACCGATATCCATCTGGAACAAAAACATGTAGTGCTTAATACCGATATCCATCTGGAACAAAAACATGTAGTGCTTAATACCGATATCCATCTGGAACAAAAACATGTAGTGCTAAATACCGATATCCATCTGGAACAAAAACATGTAGTGCTTAATACCGATATCCATCTGGAACAAAAACATGTAGTGCTTAATACCGATATCCATCTGGAACAAAAACATGTAGTGCTTAATACCGATATCCATCTGGAACAAAAACATGTAGTGCTTAATATGATATCCATCTGGAACAAAAACATGTATTGCTTAATACCGATATCCATCTGGAACAAAAACATGTAATGCTTAATACTGATATCCATCTGGAACAAAAACATGTAGTGCTTAATACTGATATCCATCTGTAACAAAAACATGTAGTGCTTAATACTGATATCCATCTGTAACAAAAACATGTAGTGCTTAATACTGATATCCATCTGGAACAAAAACATGTAGTGCTTAATACTGTCAGTATACATCTGTAACAAAAACATGTATTGCTTAATACCGATATCCATCTGGGACAAAAACATGTAGTGCTAAATACCGATATCCATCTGGAACAAAAACGTGTAGTGCTTAATACCGATATCCATCTGGAACAAAAACATGTAGTGCTTAATACCGATATCCATCTGGAACAAAAACATGTAGTGCTTAATACCGATATCCATTTGGAACAAAAACATGTAGTGCTAAATACCGATATCCATCTGGAACAAAAACATGTAGTGCTTAATACCGATATCCATCTGGAACAAAAACATGTAGTGCTTAATACCGATATCCATCTGGAACAAAAACATGTAGTGCTTAATACCGATATCCATCTGGAACAAAAACATGTAGTGCTTAATACCGATATCCATCTGGAACAAAAACATGTAGTGCTTAATACCGATATCCATCTGGAACAAAAACATGTATTGCTTAATACCGATATCCATCTGTAACAAAAACATGTAGTGCTTAATACCGATATCCATCTGGAACAAAAACATGTATTGCTTAATACCGATATCCATCTGGAACAAAAACATGTAGTGCTTAATACCGATATCCATCTGGAACAAAAACATGTAGTGCTTAATATGATATCCATCTGGAACAAAAACATGTATTGCTTAATACCGATATCCATCTGGAACAAAAACATGTAATGCTTAATACTGATATCCATCTGGAACAAAAACATGTAGGGTTATGTTTAAAAACAGTCAAATTGTATGAAAAGTTCAGTAAAGGGAGGAGCAAAATTGGTCTTTTAACACACAAACCATCTGGAACAAAAACATGTCACATTGTTTTTAAATACAGTCAACCCTATATTAACAGACCAGTAAAGGCAGGAGAAGAATTAAAGTTTTGTCTCTTAACACAGGTGGTACTTCAATACAGGTTTATTTTAAAACCAACCAACTGAATTGGTGACTTCTTAAACTAGATGTTCCATTAAAGAAACTAACCGACCAAATAACTACAAAACTAGACTACAAAACAGTTTGTCAAAACTTTAGCCAGGTGTTCAGGTCACATAATAATGTATATGTGCCGATTAAAACTATAGGTTTATTTACCGGTTCTTAAAATACCTGTGACTGTATATGCGTAAAATTAATAATGAGTTGATAACTCAATTCGACTCTCCAGTTTTGGGGTTTGGCCCGCTGGTTAAAGACGCCTATCATTGCGTCTATATAGTTTGATTTCTCAAAATATGTAAGTTATGTATATACCTCGTGGTCAGTAGGTTTAAAAATGATGACTGTTGTTGGCGGGAGAGCTACTTTAACAGAGGAGATCTCTAAAGCAGGTTTACTGGTATAATGATCTGTATTTACTTCACTCTGCTGCCTGGTGATAGTGAGCTCATAGGAGTTATACAAGCAATAGGTCAAGCAAAAGGGACCCGACCCACCCCTTTGAGTTTCCATGTAAAACAGTCACACCGAGGGTTGGTATTTCTCTATCTGAACTGGATACCTGGGATTCATTATTTTCCTGCATACCATTGATATTTTATGTATTGCCGCTGCCGATAATCAACACTTTAAATTTTTGTTGTTGCAAGACTGTAGATGTTACTGACATCGTTGTTGATGCCCGAGACTTTTTGGTAGCTGCCCCCATGTGTAAGATCAGATTTACTGTGTAAAATTCAAATACTTCAGAAATTCTACTGTGTAACACTACTTACTGTTCCATCTCCTTCTCATCATCTGCCTGGAAATGGTACGTTCTGTTACCTGAAATTATAACAATAAACAGGTGTATATTACATCATCATCTGGAAATGCATGTTCTGTTACCTGAAATTATAACAGTAAACAGGTGTATATATCATCATCTGGAAATGTACATTCTGTTACCTGAAATTATAACAATAAACAGGTGTATATTATATCATCATCTGCATGAAAATGGTACGTTCTGTTACCTGAAATTAACACTAACCTTTATAAGTAGGAATTGAATTGAATTGAATGTTGTTTAACGGCTCATCAACACAGTATAGGTTATTTAGAGCCGCCCCAGAGAGAGGGGAAGGATACATAGGAATCCGGGAACCTGCCCTACTCTTATTATCGAATAGATTCCTATGGTTCTTTTACGTGCTCGGAGGATAGACCGATACACGGGACCGCCCGGTTTACGTCCCCATCCGACGGACGAGGCTGAGGGAAAGTGTCTTGCCCAAGAACACACCGACGGAATTTATAAGTAGGAAGCCTGCCTCTGGAAACTGGTGCTCCTTCTGATTGATAGGGGGTCCTTCTCATGTACAGTTATACTTACCGAAAAATTACAATAAAATAAAACCCATATACAGTGTTGTTCTGTGATCAATGTTTACATTATATTACCAACAATTCTATGCCTTGTATTGTAGAGCTGCTAGATCCTTAGCATGGTGTTTTGAGTTTGAAGTTTTTCAGCTTTGTCTTTTGTTATTCTGGTGCCAGACGTATTTGAGAATTGTTTACGTTTTTAAAGAACATGAAAACTCGTTAAACAAAGTCAATCAGGCGAACGCTTGATACTACATGAGATGGATATACATCATGTATGTTTTTAATGTCCGTAATAGCAGACTGAACGACCACCAATCTTTAGGAAAGTGGTAGCAGCCTTCCGAAAATTAGGTGGCCTCAGGCCAGCGGACCTGCATTAGTGTCGAACCGTGTTATACATGTATCATTAATAGTGCATTATGTTGATTGTAATTAAATACATTTGGATATCATAAAGGTGGAAAGAGGAGCAATGGATACCCATTCTGTGAGAAAATACTGATGGTGGTGACAAGGTGGCCAAAGAGTGATAAGAGGGGGGCAAAGGAGAGGTGAGAGGGACAGGTAATGCTCATATGTAACGAATGTGTGAAAATTAAAGCAATATCAGGGTTCTCAGTAACTTTTGGTTGAACAGCCCTTTTTGAAAAAGTAACAGGCCTAGGCGTGGGGTCCGGGGTTCTCCCACTGAAAATTTTGAAATTGAGCGCATCTTTTTCTGCATTTTTGGGCTATTTTGAATGCCTTTTAAATCACACTTTAAAGTGCAATTTTATAAGCAATATTCCACTATATGCAGATACAAGACTTGAAGTACTGCAGTGCTGTAGTTGTATCTGTATTTCATATGTATTTAGAGGTAGTGCAGTATGTTGACAATTATATTTATTTACCAAAATTCAACAACATATCCATTTGAAAATTGTATTCTGAACACCGCATATCCACATAACTACAAAATTCAACAACAAAATAATAAAGTTACATCTTCGTTATAATGTATGCAAATCTCATGCAGATCTCGTGCAGAATAAACTGTAAAAAAATAACGATCCAATTTCCAAAACTGTTGTCAAACGAAACAAGAGGCCCAAGAGGGCCTGTGGACGCTCTACTGGCTAAAACAGCTAATATAGATTTAGATAGATATAGCTAGATATAGCTCTCTTCTCCTATAGATCAAAATTGTGGCCTCTGGAGTGCCCACAAGCAAATTCCAATATTGACCTAGTGACATAGTTTTTTGATCCCATGTGACCCATTTTGAAACTTGATCAAGATATAATTCAGATAAACAATCTGAGAAAGTTTCATCAAGATCTGTTCAAAAATATGGCGTCTAGAGTGTATACAAGGTTTTTCAAGTATTTGACCTAGTGACCTAGTTTTTTACCCCATGGGACCCATTTTCGAACTTGACCTAAATATAATTAAGACAACATTTCAACAAAGTTTCATCAAGATCGGGTCAGAAATATGGCCTCTAGAGTGTACACAAGGTTTTTCAAGTATTTGACCTAGTGACCTAGTTTTTGACCCTGTGTGACCCATTTTCAAACTTTAGCAAGCTATAATTGAGACAAATATTCTGACAAAATTGCATTAAGATCGGGTCAAAAACATGGCCTCTAGAGTGTACACATGTTTTTTCCAAAGTTTGACCTAGTGACCTAGTTTTTAATACCACGTGACCCATTTTTGAACTTGACCAAGATATAATTAAGACAAACATTTTGACAAAGTTTCATCAAGATTGGGTCAGAAATACGGCTTCTAGAGTGTACACAAGGTTTTTCAAGTATTTGACCTAGTGACCTTGTTTTTAAACCCATGTGACCCATTTTCAAACTTGACCAAGATATAATTAAGACAAACATTCTGACAAAGTTGCATCAAGCTCGGGTCAAAAATATGGCCTCTAAAGTGTACACAAGGTTTTTCCAATATTTGATCTAGTGACCTAGTTTTTAACTTCATGTGACCCATTTCCGAACTTGATCAAGATATAATTAAGATAAACAATTTGACAAAGTTTCATCAAGATTGGGTAACAAATATGACCTCTAGAGTGTACACAAGTTTTTTCAAGTATTTGACCTAGTGACCTAGTTTTTGACCCCACATGACCCATTTTTTAACTTGACCGAGATTTCATTGAAACAAACATTCTGACAAAGTTTCATGATGATTGCATCAGAAATGTGGCCTCTAGAGTGTACACAAGCAAAAGTTAACGGACGGACGGATGACCTAGTTTTTTACCCCATGGGACCCATTTTCGAACTTGACCAAAATATAATTAAGACAACATTTCGACAAAGTTTCATCAAGATCGGGTCAGAAATATGGCCTTTAGAGTGTACACAAGGTTTTTCAAGTATTTGACCTAGTGACCTAGTTTTTGAAGCTGTATGACCCATTTTCGAACTTTAGCAAGCTATAATTGAGACAAATATTCTGACAAAATTGCATCAAGATCGGGTCAAAAACATGGCCTCTAGAGTGTACACACGGTTTTTCCAAAGTTTGACCTAGTGACCTAGTTTTTAACACCACGTGACCCATTTTTGAACTTGACCAAGATATAATTAAGACAAACATTTTGACAAAGTTTCATCAATATTGGGTCAGAAATACGGCTTCTAGAGTGTACACAAGGTTTTTCAAGTATTTGACCTAGTGACCTAGTTTTTAACCCCATGTGACCCATTTTCAAACTTGACCAAGATATAATTAAGACAAACATTCTGACAAAGTTGCATCAAGCTCGTGTCAAAAATATGGCCTCTAGAGTGTACACAAGGTTTTTCCAACATTTGACCTAGTGACCTAGTTTTTAACTTAATGTGACCCATTTCCGAACTTGATCAAGATATAATTAAGATAAACAATTTGACAAAGTTTCATCAAGATTGGGTAACAAATATGACCTCTAGAGTGTACACAAGTTTTTTCAAGTATTTGACCTAGTGACCTAGTTTTTGACCCCACATGACCCATTTTTGAACTTGACCGAGATTTCATTGAGACAAACATTCTGACAAAGTTTCATCAAGATCGGGTCAAAAATATGGCCTCTAGAGTGTACACACGGTTTTTCCAAAGTTTGACCTAGTGACCTAGTTTTTAACACCATGTGACCCATTTTTGAACTTGACCAAGATATAATTAAGACAAACATTTTGACAAAGTTTCATCAAGATTGGGTCAGAAATACGGCTTCTAGAGTGTACACAAGGTTTTTCAAGTATTTGACCTAATGACCTAGTTTTTAACCCCATGTGACCCATTTTCAAACTTGACCAAGATATAATTAAGACAAACATTCTGACAAAGTTGCATCAAGCTCGGGTCAAAAATATGGCCTCTAGAGTGTACACAAGGTTTTTCCAATATTTGACCTAGTGACCTAGTTTTTAATTTTATGTGACCCATTTCCGAACTTGATCAAGATATAATTAAGATAAACAATTTGACAAAGTTTCATCAAGATTGGGTAAAAAATATGACCTCTAGAGTGTACACAAGTTTTTTCAAGTATTTGACCTAGTGACCTAGTTTTTGACCTCACATGACCCATTTTCGAACTTGACCGAGATTTCATTGAGACAAACATTCTGACAAAGTTTCATGATGATTGCATCAGAAATGTGGCCTCTAGAGTGTACACAAGCAAAAGTTAACGGACGACGGACGGACGACGGACGGACGACGGAAGACGGACAACACACGATCCCATAAGCTCTGCTGGCCCTTGGCCAGTAGAGCTAATAAACCGGCCGTGTATGTAACGAACGCTGTGAACGGTGGAAATAAAACGTTGAACAATAAAGAGAACGAGAAATTCATGCTTGCAACTGTTTCATTTTCTTTTTTATTATACTTACGCGACACAGGGCGAAAATAATCATGTATTTGTTTTGTTTGTTAAATTTTTCTTTTCTTCATTTTTGGGACGTTTGATTCCAAGGTCATCAATCGCCTATATGACACGGATTACTGTATGCATAGTCTATCGAACGGCGCCGATAACATCTGCAGGACCAGACGAACGCTATTCGATTCGCCGAATTTAAAAGGCAATAACTTTTTTAGTTGTTAGCGGATTTTGAAAAATTAAAATAGAAACGGTTTGGGTACTTTCATTTTTCGTAACTAGGCAATTCTGAACCGGCCCAAATGCCATTTGAAGCGGTCATTTCGGCCGGCGGCCGGATCTTATTGAGAACCCTGAATATATTGGATAGTATTCAAGTTACGGTATGATATGCTGGAGAAAATCAGACACATTTTATCCAAAAGTGGAGCATTTCAATTGTGTGTAACTCTGAACTGAAGATCAAGGCCATTGAGAACAGTTGTATTGTTGGTAGCCAACGATCATATGTAACAACTTCGCAAATATCAATTCAATTCATTGGATAGTTTTTAAGTTATGATGTTTTGGTGAAACTCGGGCAAACTCCTTAACCAAACGCTGACTTGCCGCCCAATGGCACTCGCCAATCTCAAAAAAATACTTTTCCAATGGAAAATCTGGTTAAAACCATACTCACCATGACTAGAGACAAGATCGAAACATTTCTTCCCTAGGTCTTCTGACACAAGCTGTAAATATACATACAGTCTACCGTAAGTTAGATTTCCCACATAAATGAATGATACAATGTACATACAGTCAAACCTGCCCAAGAGACTACCTCTTGTATTAACCCTTAACCTGCTACATATATATATATAATAGATTGTTCTTTCTTTGAATTAAGACCATTCCATTTATGACAAAGTTTTTTTTTTGGGGAAATGACTGATCAGCAGCTGGACATTGTAAAACCTGATCAACCTGTGTGATCTGGGTTTACAATCATTGTAAACCCTGATCAGCCTGTGAGTTACTCACAGGCTGATCTGGGTTTACAATGGACGCAGAAGCTATTATAGTCGTGCTTAGCGGGTTAATAGATCTGGCGCTGATTTCACCATCAATTCCTTAAGTTTTACTTAAATACTTAAGAAAATACTTAACTAAGTCACTAAGTAAAACTTAGCAAAAATGTGTTTCACCGACATAAATTAAGTGTCCACTTGATAACTAAGCTAAATTTAAGTTTTTACTTTAAGTAAATTGGTTTGGTGAAACATATTTACCTTACTTAAGAAAACTTAGGTGGAAAACTTAAATTTAAGTGTTTAAGTAGCTTAGTATATACTTAAGTATGTTGGTGAAACCAGTCCCAGCTGCTTTAGGGGAGCAAAATTTCAGTTCCCAATTACATCACTTTAAATTAAAATACACCTGTATCAAGAGACCACCTGTGTTACATCTACCCTTAATGTTCTCTTAATACAGGTTTGACTGTACTAACACAAAAGGCAACTTGTTTGTTTGAATGGTGTTTTACATCTTATTCAGAGCATGTTAGGCCATATTTTTTGCGGTAGAGGTTGAAGCAGACAACCCCACTTTTCCTAGGTTAATCCAGTACTGTATACCTCCCGCCATCTGTAAGAATCAATACTATTTCACTTGACAAATCAAGCTCCCAGTGGGATACGAACAAAAACCAAACACATTATTATATAAATGACAAGTCAGTGTTTTTTTATGCCTAATTTGGGGCCGTTATTCGGCCCCTTCACAATGCCAAAAAGTATACTTTTTTCACAATTATATCCAAAAGATTCACAATCTGAAAAAAACAAACAAAAAAACAGGCAGTAAGGATACTGGTCTTAATATAAGCTGGTGTCAAAACTTAATATAAGCTGGTGTCAAAACTAGTCTGTATTTACCAAAAACAAAACTTAAAACCAAGGGATATTAAACTGCGAAAATAAAAGTGAAAAAAGTTTCTTTTTCTTTTGTTATAATATTTCACAATTTTCACAATTTCTAGAAAAATGCCGCTATTTTTCACAATGGCATAGGCACAGGCTGCATTCACAAAACACATAAAACAAGAGGCCCAAGAGGGCCTGTGGACGCTCTACTGGCTAACATGGCTCTTATAATATCAATGAAGCGAGTGACTGCTATTTATGTTTTCTTAAAAGTTTCGAGCAAAAACAGCTTTTTAACTAAATCAAAGTCCATAACTAAAGAATCAAATTTGGTAACGATCAGATGAAAAATGAAGGCCCTACCATATTAACGAGGCAAAATATAGAATTTTTAACTAAATCAAGAGCCATAACTCCTCTGTGACTGGTTTTCGAACTTGTCCGAGCTTTCATTGATACAGTCGATTTCGGTTATTTGCATAGCCCATTTGTCAAGAAAATATATGCGATTAACCGGAGTATTCGAATAACCGAAATTGAGCATTTTGTACATGTAGCGGTGCACGTTTCTACTTTTGTTTTACTGTTCTGTTAATACTTACATAGAAACTCCATAAAAGCGATTTAATTCTATGTAAGATGTTTGATAGGATTATTATTGTGCATATCCATTTTATATTTAATGTTATTTGATAGATTTTATGCAATATTTATGCGTACTTGTTTTCTTTCAATCTGCGTCGCTTTGCTATTGTTTGTAGTGTGAATTACACAGCCATGATAATAACACAAAAGCTTATTTTATTTTTTATTTATTAAGTAACCTCTGTGAGCTACTCAATGTCATATGCATCTCTAATGACACTAGCATACTGAGAGCAGTAAATAATTAACAACACATTGCTTTACATTGCGTACAAACTTATTATTAAATCGTGTATGCTAATTGGTGAGCGATCGTCATGACGTGGAAGCTTCACGGAAACCACACAAAATGGCAAACTTTCAGCGTCAATTAGCACCTTTTGTCAATCAATTTGCCTCGGGTTTGTCTCTGTGACCGCGTCAATCAATTAACAGTTGCAAAATACAGGTAAATTTGACTTTCATTATGCAATTAGACAGATATTCGTTATGCAATTATCCGGAATGTGACAAAAACCTATGCGATTATACGGGTTTTTTTACATGCAAAAGAATACGAATGGTTTTGTGTTTCAAACCTTTATGCAATTAACCGAAATATGCAATTAACCGATATGCGATTAAACGGAATCGACTGTATTAACAATCTGTGCAAGTTTGGTCAAGATCAAATAATAAATGAAGGTCCTAGAGTGTTCACAAGGCTTAATATGGCATTTTTCATTGATATAAAGACACTTGCAAAGTTAAGTAAAGATTCGAATAATATTGAAGGCCCTAGAGTGTTCACAAGGCAGAAAATAGAATTTTTCAGAAAAAAACAAGGGCCATAACTACGGTGTTAATAATCCGATTTAGCTGGTTTTCAAACTTGTTCGAGCTTTCATTGAAATTAACAATCTGTGCAAGTTTGGTAAAGATCAAATAATAAATGAAGGTGCTAGAGTGTTCACAAGGCAGAAAATGCCATTTTTCAGAAAAAACAAGGGCCATAACTCTGGTGTTACTGACCCAATTCAGCTGATTTTCGAACTTGTTCAAGCTATAATTGGTATTAACAATATGTGCAAGTTTGGTAATGATCAAATAATAAATAAAGGTGCTAGAGCATTCACAAGGCAGAAAATAGAAATTTTCAGAAAAAACAAGGGCCATAACTCCGGTGAAATTATTCCGATCTGGCTGGTTTTCGAACTTGTCCGAGCTTTCATTGATATTAACAATCTGTGCAAGTTTGGTAAAGATCAAATAATAAATGAAGGTGCTAGAGTGTTCAAAAGGCAGAAAATGCCATTTTCCAGAAAAAACAAGGGCCATAACTCTGGTGTTACTGACCCAATTCAGCTGATTTTCGAACTTGTTCAAGCTATAATTGGTATTAACAATCTGTGCAAGTTTGGTAACAATCAAATAATAAATGAAGGTGCTAGAGTGTTCACAAGGCAGAAAATAGCAATTTTCAGAAAAAACAAGGGCCATAACTCAGGTGTTACTGATCAGATTTGGCTGGTCTTCGAACTTGTCCGAGCTTTCATTGATATTAACAATCTGTGCAAGTTTGGTAAAGATCAAATAATAAATGAAGGTGCTAGAGTGTTCATAAGGCATAATATGGCATTTTTCAGCAAAACAAGGGCCATAACTCCGGTGAAATTATTCCGATCTGGCTGGTTTTCGAAATTGTCCGAGCTTTCATTGATATTAACAACCTGTGAAAGTTTGGTAAAGATCGAATGAAAAATGAAGGCCCTATTGTGGTAACAAGACAAAAGTTAACGACGGACGACGGACGGACGGACGGACAACTCGCCATCCCATAAGCTCTGCTAAAAACACTGCAAGTGTTTAAAGAGACAAGTGTTTGAAGAGAGCATCACTTATTGAAGAATATCAACGAAAATAATAAAATTAGTATCTAGGAATTTCTAATATTTTAAGACAATATACATCACTAGAAAATAATGATTCAATACATTTAGTCGAAAGTTATAAACTGTGACTTACTTTTACTTGGCAAGTTAAAAGGTTTAATCTCACTGGTTCTTTGGTTTCCTGAAAATGAAACAAAAATAATTTGTTTGTTTGTTTGAATGGTGTTTTACGTCATTTTCAGCACATTTTAGGCCATATATGTCATTGATTTTTTTTTTAATACAGCATAACATCTATTCGTCGGGGGCCACTTTCCTTCACTTATTTAAACATAAACAATTTTTACAGACAAATCTATGTATCCTGGAAATTTGAAACCAAAGAATTTTGTTTTATGTAAATTATCGAATTGGCACGTGATCTTTTTATAAATAGACTAAAACTGAGAAATCATTTTGTTTACAAGCCCAGTTTCCGTCATGTATTTTATCGAGTGATAGATTCAACTAGGTCAAGATACAGTAAACTTTTATGAATTAAAAACTTGTTTGCAAGTCTATTCAACAATTTCATTGTAAAAATGGTATGTTTGCATTGTTCCATCAGTCACCTCGATCGTTATAACAATGCGCCTGGTAACATCAATGTAAAATGGTCAACGACGACAATTTACACTGTAAAGATGGGTAACTATGTGTAAATCAAACAGATACATGTTGTAGAAGTTGCTTCTCTTTGGTTAAACTATATAATCACGGTAGAGTGATAAAATTATAATGTCATTCCAGTGTTATTTTTTTAATAATTTATTATGCGGCAGTATGCGCGCGCATCCCCAACGCCATATAAGGAAGTAAACACATTTTTCGGAGAAATCCCTTTGTTTTTTGTACCGCTTATTTACTTTTTGGTTGTTTTTCCTGTTTCCAATCTTCAGTTATAAACGTCTGACAATAAGTGACGTTGCGTAATTTGCAGTGTAAAAAAGTTTTTTAAATGAGAATGACGGAAACTGGGCTTGGACGGAAACTGGCCTCTAACGAGTAGACTGGATACCAGTTCTTAAAATAAATTATTTTTATGATTTATTATACTTTATACAAATCAAAAATTTATAGAGGGGGTGGCATGTGCTGGTGTGTACTTGAATTTCGAAGGACCAGGGTTCTCTTAATTAGCGATTATTTAAAAACATATTCAATTTCACACTTACATCTGAATGACTAATAAGCATGATTCCATCTTTGATTTTACATCTCCGTTTCTGCCACACCTTCTTCAGCATGCCTTCGCTCTTCTTGAGTAGGTAGCCATCTTTTACGCTGCCATGGTTTTTGTTTCCCTGCAGCTGATGGAGGCTGTATCCAGTTGGCGTGACAACAGTTGAGCTAGGCTGAAGATCAGATCAAAAGGTCAGATATCTGGAAGCAGTAATGGGAGGTGGCGTAGGGACATGGGGGTTAAAATGGGTGGTGAATTGAAACTGTTGGAAAGCCTTGAGGTTTAAGGCTTCAGACCTCTGCCATGTACGTTAGAATGGTTGATGGTAATCTGCTGTATCTCAACTATCTCTCGTTTTTTTGTACCAATATGACATTATATGATGATTGTGTTCATGGGACGTAACAGTACATTTACTTACATGAATTACAGTTGAAAAATGGAAACGAGCATAAATTAAAGTTGAGAAATGCAAACAAACTCAAATTTCAGTTCAGACATGGAAATAAACATAAATTATAGTTGAGAAATGAAAACAAACATAATTTACAGTTCAGAAATAGAAACAAACATAATTTACAGTTCAATAATAGAAACAAACATAATTTACAGTTCAATAATAGAAACAAACATAATTTACAGTTCAGACATGGAAACAAACATAATTTACAGTTCAGACATGGAAACAAACATGAATTGTAGTTCAGAAATGGAAACAAACATAATTTACAGTTCAATAATAGAAACAAACATAATTTACAGTTCAATAATAGAAACAAACATAATTTACAGTTCAGACATGGAAACAAACATGAATTGTAGTTCAGAAATGGAAACAAACATAATTTACAGTTCAGAAATGGAAAACAACATAAATTATACAGTTTAGATATGGCAACAAACATAAATTATTTTTCGGACACAAATAAACATGAATTACAGTTCAGACACGGAAAAAAACATAAATAGTAATTCATGTTTTTTTCCCCGTGTCTGAACTGTAATTCATGTTAATTTTTGATAGACAATATTGTGAACAATACATAATATCCTTTGATTCTGACAGTGAAATACAATTGACAATTCAAAGCTACAGAAAAGCAGTGTATCTGCATATCCACTGAAAACAAGAGGGCCAAGATGGCCCTAAATCGATCACTTGAGTACTGGCCCATTATCGAACTTCTTCGAAATCTTATGGTCATATACAATGTGCAAGTTTGGTTAAGATTGTTCAAGAAATGTGGTGTTAACAACATTGATATAAAGACACTGACAAAGTTTGGTAAAGATCAAATATAAAATGAAGGTGCTAGAGTGTAAAACCTGGGGCAGGGCCAAATGTGATCCCAGGGCTACATGTAATATATGATGCGTTGTGGTTTCAGAGAAGATTTTTTAAGTTTTTCCCTATACAAGTCTGTAAAACATGTGACCCCTGGACGGGGCCAAATGTGACCCATTGTCACCATTTGAACAAAGTTGATAAAGGACCATAAGAGTATAGTAAATCCAAAATATTAAACTTCTGGCTCTTGCAGCTCCAGAAAAGAAGATTTTTTTAAAGTTTTTCCCTATACAAGCCTTTGTAAAACTGTGACCCCGGGGGTGGGACCGCAGGGTCACCATTTGAACAAACTCGGTAAAGGACCATAATCTTATGGTAAATGCAAAATATTAAACCTCTGGCTCCTTAGTTTCAGAGAAGATGATTTTTTTTCCTATATGTCTATGTAAAACTGTGACCCCCGGGGCGGGGCCTAATTTGACACCGGGGTCTCCATTTGAACAAACTTGGCAGAGGATAATAAGCTTATAGCAACTGCAAAATATTAAACATCTGGCTCTTGCAGTTTTAGAGAAGAAGATTTTTTTCCTATAAAAGTCAATGTAAAACTGTGACCGCCATAGCGGGGCAAAATTAACCCCAATTCACCATTTAAACAAACTTAGTAGAGGACAATAAGCTGATGCTACAAGTAATACATGAAAGATCTGTGCCTTCAGGTTTCAGTGAAGAAAAGTTTTTTCCTATATAAGTCTATGAAAAACATGCAAAATCTCGATATACAAACTTTGGATCCCCAGGGCACGGTAATTTTTGACAACGGGGACTTCATGTGAACAAATTTGATAGTATAGGTGTTAGTGATCATTTTAAAAGTAAAAATGTCGAAATCTGTCCAGCGGTTCTTGAGAAGACGATTTTTTTAAGGTTTCGACCATATATGGTAATGGTGGCTATCTAGGAAGTTGTGCTGATCTAATTTTAATAAATTTAAAAAGCATTCATCTAATGATCACACATGTGAAGTTTGGTCAAAATTGGCCAAGGGGTTTCTGAGGAGAAGTCGTTTGAAACAAATGTTAACGATGACGACGACGGACGGACAACGGACAAAGTGTGATCCCAATAGATCACCTTCGGCTCAGGTGATCTAAAAACTTGTTAATACGCAATTTAAATTGAATCAAGGTGAAGTGTACCATTTTAACATGTATAAACACATAAATCAGGTTACATGTGCATCAGAATAACAAATATGCTGTGTGCTGTGTGAAAAACAAAGCTAGCCTTTAAAAAGGCATCACAGAAAATGTAACATGATGTAAAAATTATAGAAAATCAAAATGTTCATTTAAAACTTTAGCGAACAATATCAGAAAATGCCATTTCGTCCAATTTGCCGTGGGTTGCAGTGCATTAAAATAAAATGTAAACGTTTCCTTCATTGCCTGAAGATATACATGTTATTTAATATGGATTATTGGACACTTTGACAGACGCTAAAAAATGTGTCCATAACACAAGGATGCGCTGTCAGTCACATAAAACTGGACTTTTTTCATAGATACTTAATACAGATGGACGAGGGTAACACTAAGAGCCCGTTCCACTTTCATGGCGGGGCATAAGAAATTATTAATTGAACATTTTTTATGTAGCATTAAAACCCGAATTAGACAAATTCACTCTAGACACTCGATTAAATCATTTTAGAAATATTTATATTGAGAATTTTGTGATTCTTGGCTTCAAGAAACTCATTACTCAGTTGAGAAATACAAACAGCCTAAATCTCTTTTTTTTACGGTAATTTATATATACATTCGAACTTCGATAGCTTGAACTCCGGTGATTCGAATACCATCGGTAACTCGAACACATATTCCGGTCCCGACACAACTCCTATATAATTCAATGTAATTTATCCTCGATTATTCGAATATTATTTCTCGAATACCCTGGCTCGCTCGAATACTTTTTACGGTCCGAAGATCCATTTTTGTGTGAATTTAACCCTCGCTTAATCGAAGGTGATGATCCTTTGCCACGCGACGTCGGCAATATTAATTGTAATCAACGGGGTTGTTTGTAGCAAGTTCGATCATAGTGCGAAAACAGGTAAAGTTGATTGTTAAAGGTGCGAACATTTATGATTGAAAAACGATAATAGACAGATATAGTTTATGTTTAGTGAACTTTCTTAAATAAAACAACTGTACAAACAAAAATGTATGTGTAGTAAGATATATCAACAGTGAATTATGTACTACGCAATTATCTATTCTATTCAAATCTATGTACCGAAACCAGTCTTTAATACCTTGTTCTCATTATTCGGACTTCCGGCATGTATGTTAAAATGTATTTGTGTGATATTTCTTTAAATAAATGATAAAACAAACACATTATTGCAGTTTTTCTTGTATTTTCAGTGTAACAATTACATGTTATATATCCGTTATGAGGTTTAAACAAAGATGCATTAACATAAAAACATACCGAGAACGATACACACGTAGACAAGTAACACTATTTCGGACTTCGAGCTATCGAGGTTCGACTGTAGCTTAATCAGTTCTCAGAACTGGCTGACTCGAGTGAAAGACATGGCATCACAATAGTAGAAAGTGACATCATCATACCAGGAAGTGATGTCATAATACCAGAAAGTGATGTCATGATAGAATCAATTATTTTTTAATTACTTTTTAATTGATTTTTAATATGAATGAAGCATTCCCAATGGTTTAATTTAGCGAAAGTGGAATGTCTCAATCATTTCTTAGAACTGATTCAGTCACAACTCTTCACTGAGTAATGAGTTTCTTGAAATCAAGAATCATAAAAATTCTAAATATAAAATATTTCTTAAATGAGTTACTGGTAATAGACTGTTTCTAGTAAAGAATATAATTTTACTCAATAAAAATTGTGACTACCCAATTAACGAAGCATAGGTGAGTAAACATACATGTAAATGACCAAAATGTTTACTTGTATCTTTGTGAATTGACCCTTAACCCGCTTAGCATGATTATAATAGCCTTTGCGTCCATTGTAAACCCAGATCAGCCTGAGCGTAACTCCATGGAATGGAATGGTCTTAATTCAAAGAAAGAACATTCCATTATATATATGTAGCGGGTTAAGGGTTAAACAATAGTTTTTCTTTAAGAGGAACTTTTGTTTGTGGTGCATGTTTCAGCAAAAGGTTTTACAGCATGAAGAATTCTGACAATAACTCACATAAATTATATAGCACTGGAACTGGATTTTTTGGTGAAAATAATACCAGTACCTTCGCTTTAAAAATCAGTTGAGAAATAAGTATTTTACAACAAAATATGTTTTTGATAACACTTTTCCCATGTAATTCACTGTTGCTGGGACAGCAGAAACCAAGGAAATCTCGAATAATTTTAGTTGGCTTCAATATTTAGGATAAAACTTCAGGGTGTCTTAATTTGAATTAAGTCAACACATTTAAACCATTTTAAGATAGAATTGTTTTACTTTTTATGATTCAAAAACAACTTTGGCATGTAGAGTTTGTATTTCTATAATGATTTCTAAAAGCAAGATATTTTTATTTACCTCTAAGAATGCCTGTTTCACTGATATATACCTTAAAAAGGTACTAGTTAAATTTAGTCTGAAAAGTCAAAACAATCATTGGCAGAAACAAGCGCCCCACACAAAAAATCCTCAATACTAAATGTGTTCAGAATGCTGCTTTTTTGCAAATATGCTTTTCTGTACATACTGACAAATAAACTCTGATAAAATATGGACATTTGCTCTCCTGGACATTTGCCCTCCCATAAAAATTTGAACTAGATGGAATTTGGCCCCAAAAATCATTTATAAATTACCAAGGGCACAAATGTCCTACCTTGCTGGTTTCTTGAGGGGCAAATGTCCTTCTGTTCAAATATTCATGAGAGGGCAAATGTGCTGAAGTCGTCCAGATCTGTTACAAGTTTATTAATTCATAGAAAATATACAGACATTAACATATTTCAGTGGGTGTTCTACGTACTAAAGGAGGGGAACATGGGGTTAAAGTACAGAGTGTGTAGTAAATTTTAATCAATAAAATTTCTATGATTACAATTTAAACAAAAAAAATGTTCTAACCAAAAACCAAAATTGTATGTTAAAAAATTCAAACAAGAAATCGATAAAACCTGGATGCATCACAAACAGTCACATGACCTTGACCTTTATGAAGTGGACCTGTTCCCAACACTTCCAATTGTTGATAACAGACTTACCATAAAATACCATTAACATCCTATCAAGTCAGACCAGACATGCAAAAACACTACTTATGACCTTTGACCTCTAAGTGTGACCTTAACCTTGATGATAGGGACCAAGTAGTTGTTTGACACATATTCTCTTCTTGACAATAACCTTTCTGTCAATTACCAACACAACTGCAGTTATTCTGTGAAAATGAAATTCTAACCTTGAACCTCTGACACCTAGTGTGACCTTGACCTTGAAATAGTATTACCAACCTTTCTGAAAATAGCTTCATCAACTTACTAAGTTAAAGAGCAAACGCAATTTAATTTAATTTATGACCCGCAAACAGTGACCTTTGACCTTGATGATAAGGACATGGGTTGGTTGAATGGTGTTTTACTTCATTTTCAGCATGTTTTATGAGGACATGGGATGTTTGCAACAAACGATCATGTTGATACCAACCTTACTGTAAATTATCATCAAACTTCTCGATTCCTGGCTTTGTCATAAGTTACAAAGAGTTACAGAGAAAACATGAAAATATCACTTTTGACCTCACTTTTGACATCACCATGATAGAGACATTGCATTGTAAACCTTCTCGCCTTTCACCGCTGAGGGTTCGAATCCCACTGGGAGCTCGACTTGTAAGTGAGGAAGTGTCGATTCTTACAGTACTGGTTCTACCCAGGAAAAGTGGATGGTCTGCCTCCACCACAAAAAATCGTCTGTGAAATATAACCTGACATGTGTTGAAAATGACGTAATACATCATACAAACAAACAAATCACCATGATAGACTGATTGAGACCTGGGAGTCACTCATAACATATCACCATGTTGACACTAACTTTTCTGAAATTTATCATTATAATCATTGCACTAGAGGTTTTACCTCCCTTTAACACATCATTTTAGGTTATATTGGGACAGCAATCTCAGAGGGAGATGAGATTAAGGATGGATTTTCCCATCAGACATGTCTCTGCACAGGAGCGAACCCATGCAAGGCAGAGATATGTAGCTTTAACCCTTAACCCGCTAAGCACAACTATAACAGCCTTAGCGTTCATTGTAAACCCAGATCAGCCTGTGAGTAACTCGCAAAACACCCCTTTGTCACATAAATGGAACGGTCTTCATTAAAAAAAAGAACAGTCCATTATATATATGTAGCGGATTAAGGGTGAAAGCCAAGACCTTATCAACTGAACTATCGAGGCCACTTCAACACTATTTGAAAAGTTACAGCTCAGAAAAATAGTTGGAATGAATGAAAGGATGTACAAAGCGGTGATTAAATGCTCCATAACTTTTTCGGAGAGCATAACAATTACATAATGGGTGGACAAACACCAGATTATTTCAAAATTCTATAAAGTAGCATTATATGGGTTTGTTTGAACTAGTAAACCCAACTAAATCAATGTACATAGTAAATAGGTCAATTTGAAATACAGTACAGCTATGTGAAAGAAAAATACAAAATTAACTTAACTTTTTGTTACGAAAACATATGTCTCCCCCACACTCTCAGTGTAATGCATATGAACCAACTTGGCTGAAAGTTGTGCTTTGTACATCATCTCGATATGGTGAACATTTGTGCCAAGTTATTTTAAAATCCCTTAAGCGGTTCAAGAGATATGGAGTGGACATGAAATATAGAGCATATTACCTTCGACCTCTAAGTGTGACCTTGACCTTGAACGGACGTGGCTGAAAGTTGCACTCTGCACGTCGTCTCAATATGGTCAACTTTTGTGCCAAGTTATTTTACAATCACTCAAGCGGTTCAAGACAGGGCAGAGAGACATAATAACAAAAAGACAGTGACAGTAATCATTTCTATGAAGAATTAATACTTAAAAGGACATGTGGCAATCTTGCTTTATTTTCACCAAAAACTATTTTTAAGGCAAAAATTTATCCATACGGTTATGGTAAAAGTCAAACACTCGAGGTTATATAAACACGTTTTTAAATTAATTTAAAAATAATGGCTTTCCATAATGACACCTCTAGCCAAAATCAAAATTATTCAAATTTTACAGGTTTTATTCCCACCTTTTTTCTTCTTTTTTTTTTACACACAAGGTACGGCATAATACATACATATCATATAAGTATAATATAAAATTCAGTTTATCGAATAGGTGTATGGGGAAAAATACACTTTTGTAAAAGCTGGTTTGATTTAATGTATAAATATGTATACACAGTTGTGTAAAACTGACCTCAAGTTTGCCATGTGTTCCTTAAAGGTATACTACCTTATAATATACAGTGATAAAAAAGAAAAACACGACACATTATAACACTAATAAAGGAATATCCAGTGCTCCAGAACAGTGCTCGAGATTTATGTGCAAAACAATCTGTGGAAAATGTAAAATATGACAGTGACCTTTGACCTCTAAGTATGACCTTGACCTTGGAGCCACGGACCTGGATTTTGTGCGAGACACGTCGTATGGTTGTGATGAGCGCTTGTGCCAAGTTATTTGAAAATCCGTCAAGGCATGCAAAATTTATTGATCGGACACAATTTGATCTTTGACCTCTAAGTGTGACCTTGACCTTGGGGCCACAGACTAGGATTTTGTGCGCGACACTTTGTCTTGTTGTGGTGAGCACTTGTGCCAAGTTATTTGAAATTCCGTCCATGAATGCCGGATTGATCTGACACGATTTGTCTTTTGACCTCCAACTGTGACCTTGACGACCTGGGTTTTGCGCGCGACACATCTTCTCGTTATGCTGATCACTTGTGCCAAATTATTTAAAAATCCCTGCAGAGGTTGCGATGTTGAATTATTGAATTTTTTGCAATTTTCATTAATTCAAGGGCAATAAATCTGGTGTTACTGGTCTGATCTGGCTGGTTTTCGAACTCATTCAAGCATTCTTTGATATTAATCCGGTAAAGTTTGGGTAACGATCGGATGAAAAATGGGGGCGCTCGAGTGTTGACAAGACAAAATATTGCAATTTTCGTTAATTGAAGGGCAATAACTCCAGTGTTACTGGTCCGATCTGGCTGGTTTTCGAACCCGTCCGAGCTTCAATTGACATTAATAATCTGGTAAAGTTTGTTAACGATCGGAAGAAAAATTAAGGTGCTAGAGGGTTGACATCAAGAAGTTAACGGACGACGGACGGACGGACAGACAGATAACGAACAAAAGACCATGGCAAAAGACTGAAAACTGGGAGGCCCTACGTATCGGAGTCCATCCGGGTTTATTATTTCTGTAAGGCTCACTCATTTCACCCAGCAAATTCTATAACAAAGTTTCTCATTTATGTCACTGATCTCATTAAACAAGCCATGGTAGAAACACTCAGAAAATAGAATTGTGATATTGGGTCATGTTTATTTCTTTAAATATTCAAATATGTTCTCCCTTTTTGCTCAGGTGAAAGAATGGTCTGAGAATCTAATTATGGGTACTGCTATACATTGCAAATAAGCATTTATTTATCCTCGCTGTATTGCACTGAGCGTTTTAGCGAGCAGATGCCGTCGGTTTAAAGTCTCTGAAGGACTGGTGAAATTATTTCTCCAAATTCTGTCCTGGCTGGGATAGAATGCACGGTCCCTTGAGCAAAAGACTCAGTTTCACAAACAGAACATTTAAGAATGTTAATACTGGTCCAGAGTCGTTCTTCTATATATGCAACACAGTGCAAAACCAAATCTTCAGTGAGATGTTCACCTACTCGTTGCATTATGTAGCCGAATTTGTCACGGTAGAATTTAGGACAATTTATAATGGTATACGTATCCTAAAATAAATATACCTAAAATAAGTGAAAATGTTAGATAACTGGAGCACTGTATATGGACAGTTCAATCACAGACATATTAATAAACAGATAGGAAACTTCCTATCTTAACCAATGAAGTAACCAAAATATCACGTGGCACCTTAACTTTTCCTTCTATCTTCTCTATCAATTATTCACCGATTTTCATGAGAATACATCCAAAAGATTCATAGTGAATAGCAAAATGGTATTATAATAATTTCTGTTTATTTTCAAAATAAGAAATTGTATAAAAAAAATGTTTATTTTTAAAATGTCATAATTTTTTGCTTTTATCTTAAAAATCAATGTTTTGACATAGTCAAAGTTTCCATCAAACTCCTTTTTTGTTCTCAATGTAAGAGAAAACAAAATACTATCATTGGAAAGAAAATTAAATTTGTGATGGTATTTGGCCTGAATGAAACTTGTATCTATAAAACTCTTCATGATATGTGTGTTTAAAGTTGGGAAATATTTTGTGAAATTTTCGAACTGTGCCACGTGAAATTTACACAATTTTCATAGTGTCCAATCTATTTGTTATTAGGTCTGTGGTTCAATGCACCACTATTGCATGTTCTTCATGTATGTGTAGTTAAAACAGTGTTTTGCTGAACTCTCAATAGATGCATTTAGCTTACCGTTTATGCATTTCTTTTTATTTTGTTGCTGTTGAACCCAGTTTCTATCTAATTTTGATAAAAATGTACACTAAGCCTTACAAGTATAACAATGCTACAAAACTATTGATAAAATGTGACACTAAGTGTCAAGCTATGCACATGACATGGTTTTATAAAACAGTACAATCTGAATTTTCTAATTCGGCCATTTTACAAGAATAGAAGTTCTTTCAAAACATGAACACCAGACACAGCTGCTCCAGGGTGACACACTTAAATCTTTAAAGTTACGACAATGTGTGTCTTACCCGTAAACAATTGAATGGGTGAAATAAAACTGGGGTGTGATACCAGACATAACTGTCAGGAAATGTGTATAATTTTGTTAATTTCTTTTTTATACAAAATATTCATCAACTACAAACAAACTTCACATTTATCTCGCATGAAAAATATATAGAGGATATTTGTTGTTTTGGAGTGAATAATATACAATTATGGACTTTTCAGCTGTTATACATGATGTGATATGCACCAAAAAAATCATTATTGACCGAGGCGATAGCCGAGGTCAATAATGATTTTTTGGTGCATATCAACATCATGTATAACAGCTGAAAAGTCCATAACTGTTTTATTATATAACCCTCAATTTACAATTATATAAAACAGGTCAATATCAATTTTTTTATATAAAACAGGTCAATATCAAAAAAACAGGTCAATATCAAAAAAAACAGGTCAATATCGCTAGATATTTTTTCTAAAAAATTACTTTTTAGCCAATGAAAACGCGTCTATTTATAGGTTATATAATAACATATTTTATTTCATTGAGAAGTGAGAAAACTTTATATTTTCACGAATGCAAAGCATGAGTGAAAATATAAAAGTTTTCTAACTTCGAGATGAAATAAAATATGTTATCACGACAAAACAACAAATTTTCTTTTTATTTTATGATTTTACAAACAATTATTTAAGCAATTTCAGTAACTAAACCGTTTTACAAACCTGGCTACGCACCCTGTTCACGATGACGTCAAGAAACGTTCCATGACGTCACTTTTTTTGAAACAGTTAACGTCATAGAAAGTAATTAAATAAACAGTGGATTTAACAGTATAACAGTTGGAATATCTTGTGAGTCGTGTTACTGTGCATTTGTTGTACATTAAAGAAGTAGTCCCGGCAGCTGCTGTGGAAATAAAACTCTATATTCCACAGTGTGGAATAACACTTTTATTTCACTGATAAAATACAGTATTTCATTGCTTATCATAAAATAAATCATTTTACTGTGAAGTTCAAGTTCATGTAATGCTGACATGATATCACATGAAAAATAAACGCCATATTTATATACTTTTTTTTTTATTATCGTTTTGCCACTCATAGTATACGGCGAAAAATTGCCTGTGTACACTTACGTCAATTGTCACAAACTACACTCCGTACATTTGAAAACACAACACTTCGTATTTTTTGAATTTCTAGAGTGGAGTTGTAGGCCTTGTGAAGAGCTGTGGATTATTTTTGACTGCAATGAGTATTTACTCATCAAATTCAAAATGAATGAGTAACGAGGAACTCTTTCAGAGTAAACAATTAATTTAATAGTTCATGCTTTCAAAATGGGCAGTGCTCACAGAAAATTATTTTAAGAGACAAGCCTAGGGCTTGTTGCTTCTGAAAATGGACAGGCCCTGATTTAAAATGGACAGGCCCCGATTTAAAATGGAAAGGTCCAATATTTTTTTCTTAGTGGAAATGTGTCCTTAATCGATTTTATAGCACACATTTGTTACGTATGTAATACTCAAACTCAGAACCTCCCCTGACTATATTTTTCTTTTTGTTACCAAATTTATGCTCCGTAGTCAGCAGACTTATTAATCACTTCGTTAGAATAGAATATTACATTGAAAGTTACAACCGAAGGAGAGTACTAGCACTTTTGCCAAACGATAATAATCAGAGCCGACTTGGTGAAACTGGAGCTGAACTTGGAGCCAAATTTTTAATCAGGTTTTATTAGACTATCAGGGCCTCTTCTGGCTATATTTTTCATTTTGTCACCACTTTCTCCAAGTTAAAGAATTAGGAGCCTAGAGTAAAATTCATTTAAAAAGTAGGATTCCAGGAACTCCTTACACATGATAAAAGAAAGAATGAATAGAAATGTTTTTCTTATTCGGTTATGTAAAAAAAAAAAAAATCCGAAATTATGTACTATGACACCGCACTTTTACGGCCCGAAAATTTCACAAACATTCAATCGAAATATCATCAATTAGGAACTTTTTTCATGCATTAATGTGTTTTGAATGCCAAAAATGGTATTTCTTATCAAAGAGGAAAGAAAACACAACCCTAATAGCAGGATAATGTAGTTTTACGTCAGAAATTGTCGATCTCAAAGTTGTGACAAACTGCCGACACGACGCCAGGCAAAATATTCCAACTTCTTATTGTTTCAATTTGTGTATAACACATTTTAATTACTTTGTTGTAAGTGTTTTCATAGTTCAGAATACACATGTGAGTATTTCGTCTTGAGGATCTTGAGATCAAGTAAAAAAAAATTAATTTTTTTTTTAGACAGGCCCGACAGGCTCCTTGTATGCAAAATGAGACAGGCCCGGAATGGATTTCGAGGAGGCCCGGAATGGATTTCGAGGAGCCCCGGGCATCGGGCTATTCTATTCTTGGAGCACTGATGTGATTGAATTTTTATACATTTTAAAAGAAACAACTATTCTGATTAAATGGAAGTTAAATAAAAACTAAAACACTGTATGACATTAATATTGGAACAATTTTCATCATGTAAATATGGTATAATCTGTTCCACAGGACAGTACAAGCAAATATAATACTCATGATTTTTAAAAGTTTAAAATGAGTGTTTGTAGTAAGTTGATGAGTAATGATACTCACAATTTTTAAGAATTGAGGGTTTTTAGGAAGGAAGTATGAGTAAAATACTCAAAAACTCAGCATATCTACAGGTCTGCCTTGTGCAGTATGTGTTTTTACAGAAAGAAGTAGAGTAAATCTTAAGCAACTCTTTATCGCCATATGTTAACCATTGGGACAAAGAGAGGTGTGTACTAACATAAAATACAGTATTGATTTAAACAAAAACAAGAGGCCCAAGTGGGCCTGTAGATGCTCTACTGGTATGATGTGATTCAAAAACATAAACATGATAGAGGCCAACCCAAGAAACATGTTTCCTATATATAACTCTATGTAAACTTTGGGTTATCGTGGTGGCCATTTTGAATATTTGACGACAACGAAAACTCACACTTGATAGAGGCCAACAACAGGAACATGTATATGATATTTAACTAGAATGGAATAAGTGGTAATATGTCCTTTGATAAATGTACTTAAATTTGACCTAAGTTTAGCCATGGTGGTCGTCATGGATGACTGGAGGCCCCAAAAACACAAATCTGAGGGGGACTAACCGAAAGATCATTGTGATTAAGTTTCATCAAAGTCCTTCAAGCGGTTTCAGAGATGTCTTTAATGTTTTTCTATATAACTCATGTAAACTTTGGGTCGCTGTGGCAGCCATTTTGATTATTCGACGATAACGTCAAAACACAAACTTGATAGAGGCCAACCCAAGGAACATGTTTATGATATTTCACAAGAATGGAATAAGTGATTTCGGAGGAGATGCCGTTTGAAAATTCCTTAAATTTGACCTAATTTTAGCCATGGTGGCCATCTTGGATGACTGGCGGCCATGAAAAACATAAATCTGAGAGGGGCCTTCCCAAGTAACATTGTGATGAAGTTTCATCAAAATCCTTCAAGCGGTTTCAGAGGAGATGTCGTTTTATAAAATTGATAACAGATGGACGGACGGACAGACGGACGAAAAGTGACCCCATAAGCTTGCCTGGCCTTTGGCCAGTAGAGCTAAAAACAGCAGACAAATAATCAAAAATCAAAAATGCTGCATTTTTATGAACTTGCTTCCCCTCTCAGAACCTTTGCTTCTGATGAAGTGAAGGAACTTCTACTCTAGCTTGAGGATTGCTACGCCATTAAAAAGTTTACATGAATTATCTAAAACCATAAAAATCAAAACTACATAAGAGGTGATAAACACAATGGTACCCATACAACATATATTATTACCCACAATCCTCCAGACCAGCGAAAGTGAGCATGCTGGGAAAAATGTATACACACATCTGATATTTAGTGACGACATCTTTGATATGCAGAAACATACAGAGTTTAATTACCATGAGTTTTTCAATAGGGATTTCTATCCCGAGTGTAAATACGTCCGCATAAACAAACGAGTGCACTAGAGATTGTTTATTCAAAAGTATATTCACATGGGATAGAAATCATGTATTGAAAACTCATGGTAATTAAATTATATTTATTACATTTCTATGGGTGAAAGATTGGGATTTCTCAGTGAAAGAATATTCATAATCGCTAAATATTAATAACTCCGATCACAAAAATAACTAACTGTGGCGCTGAGTTATACGTGTAGGTCACGTCGCCATCATCTGCTGATAACGCTAAATAAAGCGAATAATTCTGGTTAAAATCATATAAAATCTAATTGAAAATGTAATAAATAGATTATTTAACTGTTGTGATCGATTATATGGAAATCATTCACTCGATGGTGGGCGTGTTTGTTTTTTCACTCACTCTCTTACGCCCATTCGTGAAAAGAACCACACGTCTATCATCTTGTGAAGGATTTCCCTGTAATCGATCCCAGCAGTTTAATAATCTCGATATTGTTTTTCTAAAATGAATGTTAGATACCTTATTTGATATAGTTTTCACTGCACATACTGAAATTGCATTGTGTCATTATTGACCCTGAAGATTGTCTGACAATTAGTTAATTGAAGTTTTAAAAATTGGAGAATAAATTACAGAAATCTCTTGAATTCTTTGATATACAGTTTTACAATCATGGAGAAACATGAAATACAATGTTTATCATTGAAACAAATCAAGAAAAAGAATAACAGGATGTTGACGCGACTATGTTACGTGACTGGCACATTTACAACATTTTTGTATATTGTCTGATGGCGATTACGCAGCTTTGTCGTTTATTTACTATTAACCTAAATAATCAAAGAAAATAAAGAAAACAGAATTTTCCAAAACATCTGACTAGAAGGAAATATTTCTCTGTAATAGAAATCTCAGTAAATCCTTGCAATAAATGTAATATATAATGTATTAACCCGAAAAATTACACCACTGGCAATTATTCTGTTTACTTTACTATCTGGCTACCCTCATTACTGACAGCCATGAGAAGCAGCATTGTTTTTGTTCCAAGCATGTCCTATTTGTTGAAACAAGAAGCATTATGCAACCAGTTCCAGAGAAAGTTCTTTCAAAGTAAACGCTTTTATTTTCAGCTGTGTACGCGTAAACTTTTAACAAGGAAAATGTATAAAAAGAAGAAATAACGCTAGGATGTATTTCTCCTTTTAAACTTCAGCATAAAGCGTGAAGTTTTTCCAGGGTGCATTAGGCAAACTTCCATTTGTATGATAAAAATCTTTGTTCAAAATAGCTGAAAAAATACGGAAATATTTGGAGAGAGCCTTAAATCAGAACATATTATAATTACTGTACAAATGCCGAACAACACAAAATCACAACAACGCCTACCTCTTTATAGCCGGCCATGGAGTTTTTCAGTGACGTCTGCAGCTCTTGTAGTTTACACCGCTCCTGACTCTGGGATTGTTTGATGTCCTTCAGCTGCTGGCCAAGGTTCTCCACAAATGTCTGGTGTTTATCAACTTCCACTTTACCCTTCTCAAAAAACCTGTGAGCAATTTATATAACCCGTAAATTTCACATAGAAAAAAAACACATACACCATATTGTATTCGAGCTTGTCTTAAACTATTGTTTGGGACTCTTGTTTCGGCCAAAGGGTTTTCAGCATTAAATTGAGCAATTTTAATAATGGGTTCATAAATTATACATCATTGGAACTGGAAAATAAAAAATACCTTAATTTTGAAAATTGGTTGAGAAATAAATATTTTACAGCCAAATGTTATTTTGGTGTGTCTTTTTGAATGTAAATTCCTTATTGGCAGGACAGCAGAAAATCAAATAACTTCAGTTAGCCTTCATAGTTTGCTATAAAACTTTCAGAGTGTTTTAATTTACATTAATCCAACACATTAAAATCGCTTTTGGAAAGAAATTCTACAAAGGATAGTTTTCAAATTTTTGATACAGCAGAATTTTTTGTATTTGAAATGGCCCTTTCAAAACAACTTTTGCATGTGACATTTTTATTTCTCAACCGATTTTGAAAAGTAAGGTATTTTTATTTACCACTAAAAGTGTCTGTTTCAAAGATACAAAATTTTATTTAGGTACTGGTTGAATTTTGTCTTAAAAGTACAAAAAAAAATTGGCTAAAACAAGCGACCCAAAGAATAGCAAATACGGAAATAATTTCTTAACAAACATGCTAAGGAAAGACATCAAACATAATGCAAAAAAATAAATATGATAATACAAATAGTCAAGTTTTTTTATTATACCATTATAGTATACGAGTGCAAGTCACATTTGACATCTAAAGGGTAAGTATATATACATGTACATACAAAAGTCACATGTGGCAATTAAGTTTTTATCTGTAAGTCACCATTTTGTTCAAAAATGAGATATAGGGTCCTATAGCAACCACAGCATCCGAACGCAATGGCATCGTAGGTCCGCACTCTACAGCAAACAAGGACTTGATAATACAATGAAAGAGACAAAAAAAAAAACAGAAATGGTGAAGACAGGGTTTTTCCTTGTAAACAGTGTATCCTCACAGGCTCTAGATCTATTTCAAGCTGGGTCGAGTCTAACGTTTGTAACAATCTTTCAATGAACTCATTGCTCAGCTTAATAGCGCTGCCACACTGGAAAACAACACCGTAGACACATGGCATGATATCCCACCCAGTTACATTATACTCACCCCAGTCCAACCAGTCCTAACACCTCCCATACTGTACATCAAACAATGGAGTTAACTATTGTTTGGGGCACTTGTTTAAGCCAAAGGTTTTTTGGCAATAGCATTGAGCAATTTTATAAACACGGACATATATAATATATCATCAGAACTGGAATTTTTAGTGTCAAATAAAAATACCTTACTTTTCAAAATCAGTTGAGAAAGAAATATTTTACAGTCAAGATGCTTTTTTGGTGGTTTTTTTTCCATGTAAATTCCTTGTTGCTGGAGCAGCAGAAATTTATGAAAACTCAAATAACTTCAGTTTGCCCTAATACTTTGTTATAAAACTTTCAAATTACCTTAATTTACATTTATCCAACACATTAAAATCATTTGTGAATAAAAATTCTATAAAAAAACACATTTTTTTTCAAATTTTTGATGCAGCAGGATTTTGCATTGAACATGCCCTATCAAAAACAATTTTCGCATGTGGAATTTTTATTTCTGAACTGATTTTGAAAATTAAGATATTTTTATTTACCACTAAAAATATCTGTTTCACTGATATACAACTTATTTAGGTCCTATTTGAAATTTGTCTTAAAAGTCCAACAACAACTTTGGCTGAAACAAGGGCCCCGAACAATAGTATCATTTTTATGAAGTCATTGGTTTGACCCGGCTGGGGATCGAACCCATAATCTCCCGCATTCAGGGCGGACCTCCTACCACTAAGCCACTATCGCGCACTGAGAAATGTACCCACACGTAAGTCAGATGTCTATCACTAACCAACCACTGTTTTTTCATTAACGGTATAAAATACCAGTTAGTATTACTTATAATTACCCAGTGCTCACTTACAGTTTGACTGCTTTGTAGTATTCCACCAAGGAGTTGAGTAGGTCCACGCCCTTTTTGGTTTTAATCTCATTCACTTTAATCAGATACTGAAAACAGATTTGAACAGATTGAAAACATAAAAATGTAATTAAATAAGAAATTGAAAATCAATTAATGGCTATTATGGGTACCACTCGCTTCCACCAAAGCAACCTCGGTTCCATTTCCTGTCTTGGCATTTTAAACGTTCACCTCATCGCACGTGGGTTTTTCCGGGCTTCTCCGGTTTCCTCCCAACCACGTTAACGCCATCCGTCCATGCCATCCAGAGTAATATACATAAGTGTTGTAGCATGTTTTAAAATCAATGCAAAATAAATAAATACTTTAAGTTTATACTCAATGTTATGAGGTCTTACCATGGGAAAGGGCTGAAATTAGGCTCCAGTAAACTATGTGAAAAATGCCTCAAATTGTAGGGTTTTTTTCTTCTGTGTTTTGGGAACATAACCCATACAGTCACAATTGAAATTTTTATGCAATTTTTCAGAAATTGGGAAAAAATACAGTAAAACGTTCATTTCAATATTGTTTCTTTAATACTGTTTACAGTTCACTATAATAAAGCATGACATTTCAGAGAGCTATTTCTCTTTGCCACGTTTTAAACTTTTTTTTGTTCAATTGGGAATTTTTGTCTCAAACTTGTGAAAAAAAAATGTTTTGGCATTGGGAATATGACCCAAAAACCATTCACCTCACTTACCATACACATCTGCAACTGGAATATCTTCCTTTCCTTCTCCATCTCATCTGCCACGTCACTGCCCGTCAACTCTGTCCTGTACAGACCAGCTTCCTTTGCTTTGTTCTTCGCATCTTTTTCCAGCTTTGAACTGAAAACACAACTCTATGTTTAGTAACATCAAACGTTTTTTAGGGAGGTTATTTTACCTGTCAAGAAGCACAGTAAACAGATGTAGCATTACGTTAAACATTTAGCACTAATGTTAAACGGTATCACTATAATAAAATTGTAAAATAATTCCAAAATAATTTTGTTTCCATTATCAACAAGAAATCTGCTGATTTATATTTATTTTTTTGTTATGAAAATACATGTACTTTATTTTTCAATTTTATTTTACAATTTGCATAATAGTACTATAACACACATATTTACAAACAGCAGTTACTTTTTTTTAAAACATGTTTACAGAATATAAATCCACAAAAACACGTATTATTATACACTTGTGTCTCTCGAAAAAAATAAGATTATATTGGATATGACAGGAGATAGGATGTAAGAATGGTTATGAAAGGACAAAATAGATAAAAAGAATAGCAGAGAAGAATAGAAGTGTACGTGTTGTTTTAAACGTGGTCAATTCTGAGCTGCAAGATTTATATGTCTTGCCTTTAACTTAGAAATAAAAGCTTTAATAAGATGAAAACGTATAATTGACAAAACGAAGGCCAAGGTCGTCTGTGGAACCTAGATGCACTACCCAAAATACAACTCTGATCCAAGTTTGACAAATCTAGCACATATATTTCTAGAAACAAGAGCTGTCAAATGACAGCATGCTTGAACTTTAGAAATTTGACAGGAAATTTAAGTTGAAAATGGGGCGTACTTTTGCTCAACCGCGCAACAAAAAATTTGCACTTGTCTTTGTAAGATCCTACTAGAAATGTTATAAATGTTACGAATGGTGATCAGTGCCCCAGATAACTTTTGGACCTATTGGGTATTTCACTCATGAAATTAAAGTAAGTTGAGTGAATTTCAAATTTTCAAAAATAATAGGGTGATTTGGAGATCAAATGTAAAACAAGCAAGGTAACTTACCCGTCTTTATGTGAGCTTTATTGACTTGTTATTCACGGAAGTGGTTTGTCAATGATTAATCATTATTAATGATTAATTTCCAAAGAAACACGAATCAAATGTGTTAATTTCAGAAGTGTTTCTTAAAGGTAACTCGCTTGTCGGTTTACGTCCCCGTTTCGACATTTTTATCATCTGCACAACGCAAACGCTTTCAAAAGTAAACAAGAAAGCGCCCAGACGACTTCACAATAGTATAGACTGGTATAGCGTACATATTCAACTATATAGCTTTCTCTTTTACTGCTCCACTTTATCGATAATTATGTAACGTCCCAGTCAAGATAAACAGCAGAAGTAAAATCTGCTTTTTGTAAATATTGGAATACGCTCGAAAACATCAATCCATCAATCAATTGCTTGCGTATCTGGTACGCATGTCAGGGAAATTAATTGGGTATTTGGCAATTTTAATTGAGTGAAATATGCAGATTATTCGCTGCTTATCTGGGGCACTGCGGTGATATAATATAGGATTAACTGAAAGTTTGAACTTTGGGACGGTATATCAGACGTTTAATGGTCGCAAATTTTGTTTAATGGCGACACGTTGGCGGAACCATTAAACATGATTTTCGACCGTTAAACGACTGATATACAGTTGCAAAAGTCAACATTTCAATACTGTTTAACCCGTTTCTAACCCAGTGTTTTTGACAAATTTTCTCACGACGCTTTTAAATAAGACTAAATGACGTCACGTTTTTAACTGTTTAACGTCACATGACTGGATTTGCGATGGGTTATGCACTATTTAGTAGTCGCCAAATTTTGAACATCAACCAATCTGATTGCAGGAGTTTTGTAAAGTGCTTTAGAATATCATATATACTTACAATTTTGATTCGTAATCTTTCCAGGCCTTGTCAAAGGGTTTACGCAAGTCCCCTTTTACCCCTTTAATATCCCCCTTCAGGAAGGATTCAAGTGGGAACTGCAGACTGTTGTGAAGGCTTTTGGACTGAAACAACAAGCATAGTCATCATTTGTTGATTTATATATATAGTTTATATAACTACCATATCATCCCTTATTTTTTAATATTTTTATCTTTATATATTTATATTAATTTTTAATTACTACTTAATTTCTTCATCTTTCGTCGGTTTTTGCGGACAGTATGACCTATTTATGTGTCGCCGTGTCGTAAAACACCATTTATTCATTCATCTAGACTGTTTCCAGGTATTTTTCGGCATCTATAACAGGGGCCGAAATTCGGCTACTTCACAATTCAAATTGGTATTTTTTTTCACAACAATTTAAAGTGGACGATTTTTTTCACAATTAAAAAAAAGATATATTATTTCTTTTTTGTAAACAACATTTCCCCCTCTTACTTCCTCAACATTGTTTTGTTTTGCATACATTTATAGAAGAAAATTCGTCTAAAATGTATGATGTAATGTAATTGTACATTTGTTTTATAGTGTTCTCCTCCCACAAAAAGAATGTATGTATGTATTGAGTAATATTGCTTAAATTAACAGTTAATCTTTCAATACTTTTTTTTTCACAAATTAGTTATCGCGCTTTTTTCCACAAAATAACCAGTTTAGGAAGTCTTCACAATTTTTAGAAAAGAAGCCTTGGTTTCAAGATATATTTGCAAAACAATTATTTTTCTTTGAATAACCATATTCATAATTTTAGCATGACAACATCGCAAGAATCTGACACTTCTCAGTGTAATAAATATATATATTCACTCTATACCAACAAACATCCAGTATGTATTTACTGCTAAAGCTCTGTACTCACCAGGTCTTCAATAAGAGAACCAAGAACTTTTGTGACTCTTGCAAACTCATGAAGAGCTGAATCTGGAAATAAAAATTATGAACAATAACATGGAATGATGGGAAAATGTAAATGTCTTAAAAGAGAGTAACAATTTTTCAAACAAAACAAAAGTTGAATGTATCTATATTAAACAAATGAAAAAAACAACTAAACTTTCAATACAATATGTAATAAATAGAATATGATCTCATCGACTTGTTCACTTAAGCCTTACCCTGCTATGAATGTATAATGGACTGTGCTTACTTTGAATTTGGACCATTCCATTTATGTTACAAATGGGTGTTTTGGGGAAATTACTGATGAGCAGCCAGACATTGTAAACCCTGATCAGCCTGCGAGTAACTCGCAGGTTTACAATGGATGCAAAGGCTATTGTAGTCGCCCTTAGCAGACTAAGGGTTAGGGAACAACTAGGAATTTTCCCATTCCATAAATACAATTGTGTGCCTCGTATATTATCAGTGAACACTGCATGGAACTGGCTGTATGATGTTGTCTAATGAGTAATGATTCTGAAGATATGAAGTTTCAATCCATTATGTGAAGAAGATTCCAAGATACAAGCTTACATAGTTATAAAACTTTGTCCGGAGGACGCCGACGACGAAGATCAAGTGATGACAATACCTTGTCAATTATTTTTTTAATAAACAGACAACTTAAAAATGGTGCATTTAGAGAAAACCTAACCCTACCTTAAAAAAATGGTCCCAGCACTAACCTTTTCTTTTCACTAATATAGAAGAAAGTGGGAGAGAAACTCACACCAAAATAGTATGTCTTTTTTTAAATCTCCACTTACCCTACCTTATATGTTTCTCTCCTTAACACACCACAGGGATTATTCTCTTTTAATACACCACAGGGATTTTTCTAGGCTCAATTTGGGGCCGAAATATGGCCCCATCCCAATCCAAAATATCCTCTTATTTTCCCAAAAAAAGCAAAATATTTTCCCAAAACACAAAAAGAAAATTAAATTTATATTAAATGTATCCCTATTTGACGATGTATTTGTTGCAGACTTGTATAAGAGCTTGATTTTGAAACTATTCCAAACATTGTTAGTGCCTTACTATGTAATATAGTAGGATTATTATTTTTCCCAATTTGTAGATTTCACGCGCATTTTCCCAATTCAAAAGGCCCCTGGCCCCACATCCAAAAATGCAGAAAAATCCCTGCACCATGATGTGATTTTTTTGTTTTAAATCCCAACTTACCCTTCCTTAAAAATAATTCCCCTAAACACACCATGTTTTTTAATAGGTCCGATTTATTAGTATACACTATATATGTGTGTTTAAAGACATACTTATTTCTGTGTGAGTATTGCTGGTGCTGTTGCTGATCCTCTCCAGATTCTCTGAAATATCTCCCTCGTTCTGAGCATGCTCTGAAATAGTAGGAATCATTGGTGAAAAAAATAAAGAAGAGGGTTTCCACTGAAGGCCAGAAAAAATAGATACCGGTTTGTTATCTTTTTCATTTTTTCTTCACGTCCAAAGAAGAACAAAAATCTTGTCAAAAGATGAAAGGTCCGGCTGTTTAAAATAGGGTGGGCAGATTAGTGCAATGACAACTTTGTTTAGAAACTCACATTATGTACTGTACTGAACATTGCTAGGCTCGCGTTAACCATTCGCCAAATCGCCATAGGCGAAAAGAAATCCGATCTGGCGAATGAAAATCGTAAGAAATACATATCAAATTCGCCAGACATCGGCGGTCTGGCGAATCCAAATTTCCGACCGATTTTGTCTTAAATCTCGGAAAATCCCGAATTCTAATACACAAAGTAGTTCACTGTTTATAAAGCCACTACCCCGCTGGGTGTTGTTGGCTAATTAGCGACAATCAATTTGGACTGATAAACTAATTATCGCAGTGTTTATTGAAGACCGCTGTAATTTATTGTTTATATTGTCACTGTGCGATAGACTCCGCCCACTGTTCCGCCTCTTGCTGTCAATCAACTTGTTTGTGACCCCGCGATCAATATTATCCACATATTTAACTGTGTTATTGAGCCGGGTAAAACATTAAAAATAACGTGGCGCCCTCTAGCGGCCAAAATGGCTTTTCAAAACACAAAGTTTGCTTACGAATTAATAAGCTCGAGATGCCGTCGGTGTTTTTCGAACTTTACGATCAATGATAAGAGTAATTAGTTGTACACCCGGTAGCGATGCCGTCGGTGTTTTTCGAACTTTACGATGACTGATAAGAGTAATTAGTTGTACACTCGGAAGCGTAAACTGGAACAATGGCAAGTGTGAACCGTTGTTTGATCGACTGTCTCTGAATTGGGATAATTTTTGGTTGAACTATCATGAAAAAATGCAAAAGGTGCGCGCTTACTCAAAATATTGAGGTACAATTTTAGAATGAAGTGGCTTTTATTACTTACTCTGTGCATGATATTCGTGGTGTATGTGGCATTTCTGAATTTTGTCTCACAATGCAGCGCGATCTTTCTAGCTCCTTTGGAACTCCTGTTAGTTGAACTTGTTTTATATGCCTCAGCTTAGCCTTACATTTTTAAATATATTTATTTTATTTGAATTTCTATGAATGTTAGTAGGCCTATATTTAAATACATTTAATGAAAATACTAAATGGTCTAATCAATGGTGACAAGAGTCTGTATTTTTATATTTTCTTATATGCATGCATTCATTGTCCTTTTTTAAATTTCAGTCGACATTTCTAAAAAAGTAAAATAGCATTAAATTAACTACAATTTTAAAACTTTTTGAATATTGTACAGCTCCAATTGTAATTATAAGTAATTGTAAGCACTAAAGCAGAATGCATATGATGTGGACATATTGATACCTATACATAAATGTAATAAAGCATACTTTTTTTAACTTACTATTGATGTGTACGCAAACGCGAAGTTTTAGCACCTAAATATCTAGGCAAAAGTCTGGCTAAAGACATTCTAATCTGGCTAAAGGAATTTTTAGGGCTTTAGCCAGATTTGGCTAAAGGGTTTAAAATCCTAGCGCTAGCCTAGCATTGTGAAATTATGTCTCATCACTACACATTTAACTTCTCAGTCGTGCCAATGGTTTTTGTACTCCCATTTAAATTATAATATCCATAACACAGGACTGGGGGAAAACTTTACTACATGTATATCTCCATTGTTCATTTCTATGTCAACATAATAACAGATTTGATCGTCCGAGCCTACTTACTGCTTGTGGAGTTGTATAAAGCTCTGACAGACTTCTTCAACTTCGTCAACTCACTTCTGTCTGTGTCTAGTTCCTGAATGGTAAAATCAACTTAAATTATATTACACTGTCTGGAAACAATCAGCATAGATCATTGCTGCAAAATTCTCGACAAAACTAATTAAATGGAATAGGTGGAAGTAATAAAAGTATTTTAAAATGATTTATATATATATATATGTATACAAGCCTTATATTTTGTCAGATATACATGTACCAAGTTTGATTTTGAGTCACGTTTAACAAGGAACAGATAAGCACATTCTTCTTTGGATTTGTAGTTTCCAGAAATAAATCTTGCTGACAGCTATTGTACTCGTTTGTCTATGTATCCCCTGTAATAACTAAATAAGAGTCCCATAATATGGCACCATATTCAACCTTAGATCTGACTTAGATACTTAAAATTATGCTGTATGTCTGCATGATTCTGGGCAAGGCCATCCTTAAACAAATTTTGGTTTGCTGTGCTCCGACCCAAAAAGTTGTAGGTGGGTAAGGCCATCCTTAAAAAAGTCTTTGTTTGCTGTGCTCCGACCGACCGTCTAAAAAGGCAGCGACCGTTTTTTTTGTTTAGCCCTGGAATTAATTTTTTTTTTACTTAAAAATTATTCCTAAAGAAATATTAATGAGGTTATCCACAGACTGCATTATCATACATTGAGATAGGAAATTATGATTTGTAGAAATGGTTAACCAGGACCACAGCAAAAAAAAAAAAGACCTACCTACCTACCCACTTAAAAAAATTAGGGTCGGAGCACAGCAAACAAATATTTTTTTAAGGATGGCCTAGGTGAAAATTTCTTTTATACCAAAGACAGTAAAAAACATAAGAAATTAAAGAAAAATATACTTAAGATAGCAAAAAAAAAAAAAAGAAGTTAAAAGAACATTGCTATAAAATGTTTGGGTAGGGCTCCTTTTAGTGAGTAAGTCGGAGTACAGCAAACCAACAATTTTTTAAGGATGGCTCGATGTCATATGATATCACAGATTCCAGTGAAGGTAGAATTTGCCTTTTTTTGGTTAGTTTCTGTATGAGGGGTCTCCATTTCATACCCTGTGATAGTCAGGCCTAAGGGTTTTCTGGGACTTGTTTGACGAGAATATGGTTGTCCAGACCATAAAAGTGCATTGTGATGACTTGTGTATTTACATTATATAACCATTTGGCATTGCATTTCATTCGCCATTTTTCTGCCCATATTTCTGGTTCTTGAAGGTCTTTCTGAAGTATAATATAACATTGCATTGTCTCGACAGTTCTATATAGGAGGCAATCATCTGTGAATAATCTCTGTTGATTTGATAGACAGCCAGGCATATGCCCGTACGCCCGATAGTTCTGTATAGGAGGCAATCATCTGTGAATAATCTCTGTTGATCTAACTGACAGCCAGGCGCGTAGCCAGGCATACGCCCGATAGTTCTATATAGGAGGCAATCATCTGTCAATAATCTCACTGTTGACTTCACTGACAGCCAGGCGCGTAGCCAGGCACATGCCCGGGCATACAGTTCGCCAGAAAAACGCAGAAAAATAAATAGTCCAAAAATGCAATAAAAGTGGGGTTGGGGTATTCCCAGTACAGTCGTTGCACCTTATTTTTCCAATCTTAATTTGTATATAAACATGTATACTATGTGAATTGACTTAACATGTGTGCTTTCTTTCGTTTGAATTATACATACTGTTACATTTAATCTAAGCTAAACATCCTGAAATTTACGATCGTCAAGAGCTTCACGGGGTCACCCTAACCGATGGGCGTTTGCCCTTGGAACCCACAGGGCCTACAGTACAAATTCTGACAGCGGAAGGTTTTTGATGTTTCATAGGAACAGAAGCGGGCCCAGTACTGTCCCTTGTGGAACTCGACTCACTCTGGTTACAAATTTTCTCCATCTACCACGTGTGCAACAACTTTCATGTGCCGATGGGTAAGAAATGTGGCCACTGATAAATAGGGACAATTCCTGCAACAGTCGTCTATGGGGTACCATGTCAAATGCCTTGAAAAATCTAAAATGGCAATGTGTCTGGAGACCCAAGTCATTGGTATGTAACAAATAATTTACTGTGGTGGAAAGTTGTGTCTCACAAAAGAATCCAGATCTGAAGCCATGGTTTAATTTAGTATGTTGTTATGTTCAAAATATGTCTACAGATGATATATGTTCTAATATATTGCATGCTACTGAGGTTAATGACACTGATGGGGTCATTGTCATACCGGGTACTACAGAAAGGCACCAAGGGTACATTTATGTATACAGAAAAGTACGTGAAAATTATCGTTATTCAGAAAGGCCCCCAAATTTACATAAATGTACCCAAGACAAATAAAATGTCATAAAACGCGTCCGTAACGTGTTCTGTTACTTCACGGAAACGAAACTTTCATTGTTTACAAAGTTTCATTGATTCACTTTTTAAAAGAGACCCGCTGTTGCCTCCGCCTTAAAGGAATGCAGTTTGTCTAAATATTTGACCAACTCTTCTTGAATGACAGAGCTGATATTTGTTTACTTTTTTGCACGGGGTTTGATGATTTACAACTTCCGGTTTTAAGACAATATGTTCTGTATTTTATTACTGACTACGGCAGCCTAAATATGTTTTTAAGAATAGTTAATGATAAACAATATTGTTTAAGTTGTTGTTTTATCAAGTTCTAAATTGTTTCAATTCTGCCAATGAGATCTTGCTTGTCCGGGTACGTTTCTGTATATTTGGGAGCCGTTCTGGAATTCAAAGATTTTTGGGAACATTTCTGTATACATAAATATACTCCAGGTACTTTTCTGTAGTTACTGGTACCCAATATGACAATGACCCCATCAGCGCTAGTTACATTGGTTTACAGTTTTCAACCAAATGGACATTTCCTTGCTTAAAAACAGGCGAAACATTTTGCAAGGGTAGGTTAATGATCGATGCAGTTGCAGTTGATTTACAATTCACTGGTCATGGGGACAATAACCTGATCGAGAGAACGATGCATTGATATATAAAATCAGAGATGTAATCTCTGATGAAAGTTCTGCAATTAATGTATTATTATGGTTTTCAAGTTTCATACTTCCTCAATTTGCGACACTGCATTCCGACATTTGGCCATTTTCTTGTCGAACGTCGACGTTGTTGGCGATTTGTAATCTTCCCATGTTTGGTCTATAAACTCTGCAACATTGATTTGCTCAGGCATTGTTGCAAAATCTTCAAAAGCCTGAATATTAATTATCTACATTTGCCAAAATTTAGTTTTCCGCAAAAACCGGAAGTCGCACCCTCAGACTGGTTTCCAGAAATTAACTTCCGCTTATATCACCGAAAAGGTATTGAAACACCAAAAATAGAAATCTTGACATAATAAAGGGCAATATATCGGATATATTGTCGTTGGTCCTGCCCGTCTGTCCATCATCATAACCTGAACTCCCTTAATGAGTTCACTGTAAACTTTGATAATCATGTTATCAAGTTTGTGTCATCTGGAACATATCTTGGTCAAGTCAAAGAATTAACCCGCTGAGTACGACTGTCTATACTAGCATTTGCTCCATTGAAAACCCAACATCGGGCTGCTGATCAGTCATTTCCCCAAAACACCCCTTTGTCACATACATGTAGCGGGTTAAGCAGATATGCTTAAGTCACTGGTCAAGTCTTGGATAAGGCAGTGTCTAGTAGCGAAACTTGTGCAAATGACATACTTAAAAAGGTTCACTATAGAATTAATGAGGGAGTACTTACTCCCTGTATATATACAAGGAAATGTGCTAAAATCAGTATCTAAGAAAAACCATATGCAATTCCCAAGTACAATGTCATTTTGATTATTCATATTAAGCTGTGAGAAGCATAGCTCTAGACTTACGATTTTATATTCCGTATACTCAGGGAGTAATTAAGTTACTTACTGTGTAATCTGCAGGAGCGTGGTCAACGTACTCACGGAGTGGTGGTAGGTTTACTACTTCACTGTTAATGCACTGTATAGCCCTTTAAATGTTTTAATTTGTGATTTTTTAATGTGACTCACGTGAATATGCCACGCTACGCCGCTGATCTTACTGTGGTCGATTCCGCTGTAAGCTGTTTAGCTTCTTAGGTATATCTGTATTTTGCCTTTTCAGTCTATTTTATTTTTTGACTGCGGCACGACTTCATCCTCCTCTTTGGCGAGGTTTCTAAGACATCACGCAATGCTTGCATAAACAGCCGCCGAATCCAAACTCGATACTGAAAGCTTACTGAATATAAAACACTGTATGCAGTTGTCTGCGAATTGGGACATGACATTTAGTATTAAAAAGCGTAAAACCCTGCACACGGCTTTAATTATCCTGACATGAAAATGATATGGACAATGAATTGTTGCAAATGTTCCTGAAGAATGTGATGCGGCTGTACTTATATCTAGTGGTATTAAACCATCTAAGCATTGATCAGCATTCAAGGGCTCAGCGCAAAACTATTCTAACTACATATGAATAAAGAAGGATATAGAACAGTTTTGCGCTGAGCCCTCGCATTGTATTAGTTCTGCAAAAGAAGTTAACATGATATTTATGATATTAAAAGAGACACATTATATCGAGGGACAGGAATATTATAACAGGCTATATAAATACTGAAAATGGGATCCTTTGGAAGCAACAAACACAAACAAGAGATAAAAGTAGCAGACTCGGTCGTATTGAGTTTGTTCTTGAGAAGTAATGTAAGGTGCAGCACCTCTCACGCCACCTAGCATCGGCTTAAGCGATATTCTACTTTAAAGCCACACATATCCCCAAGGACCAGTAAGTAATAACACTACTGATTTGTAGTCCGGGCAACTGTTTACGGTCACCACACAGCACTAAACAAACGCTAGTGTGAATGTCAATAAATACTGAAAATGGGCTCCCTTGGAAGCAACAAACACAAACAAGAGATACAAGTAGCAGACTCGGTTTTATTGAGTCTGTTCATGAGAGGTAATGTAAAGTGCAACACCTCTCACGCCTCTAGCACTGGCTTAAGCGATATTCCACTTTAAAGCCACAAAGATAAGTTCGTGTAAGTCCCAAACTTTATCTTCATATATACATGATCAGCATTGTGTTATACTTACACTGGCTACTAATGCTGAATAGTTTGTTACAGATTTCTGCATATACACTCACGTGATTGTCCTGTTAAATTGGGATGACATTAGGGTAAGAATGATGTTTGCTGCACCATGAAACCTAGGTTAATCCCACCCCACCCACACCCTTAATCCTCCCCACCCCCCATAAACACATACAGCCTCAAGCGGGCTTTTTTCCACTGACCGTTCCAATAGAGTACCCCTCTTTTCAACCATTTTGTGATTGTGGTGTCCCATAATATGCATATATTTTTTCTTGTGATTGTTGTTTGTTTTAAAAGAAGCGTGTTCTTGGTGTTTTGATTGTGTTCCGTGAATTCTCCATTTCATGTTAGCCTGTTTTTACCTACTGTTTTAGTAATGTGTCTATGCATGGAATCCGTCCATTGTTAAATTGAGCTTCTGGAGCACAGACCTAAAAACGAATAGATTGGACACTACGAAAATTATTTAAATTTCACGTGGCACAGTGAGAAAATTTCACAAAATATTTCCCAGCTTTAAACACACATATCATGAAGAGTTTATAGATACAAGTGTCATTCATGCCAACTCCCATCACAATTTTTTTTCCCAATGATAGTATTTGCTTTCTCTTACATTTAGAGCAAACAAGAAGTTTGACAGAAACTTTGACTACGTCAAAAACTTGATTTTTAAGAGAAAAGAGAAAAATTATGACATTTTTAACTTTAAACATCTTTTAATGCAATTTCTTATTTTGAAAATAAACATACATTATTATAATCACATTTTGCTATCCACTATGAATCTTTTGAATGTATTTTCATCAAAATCAGTGAATAATTGAGAGAGAAGATTGAAGCAAAAGTTAAGATGCCACGTGATCTTTTTGTTACTTATTGGTTAAGATATGAAGTTTAATATCTGTTTATTAAAATGTCTGTGTCTGGACAGGGCTCTATATGTCATTTTCGTCCCAGGTAATACAGAGCAACCAAGTTAATACTCGAAATTACGGACAGGTCGATCGTATCATGAAAGACCTAAAAATGTAAACATCACTTCGCAGGCGTCGTGGTGACCTTATTGAAACATTATTAATGGAAAAAGAAGGTATTAATAAACATAAGCTACCGTTTACATATAACGCTTCAAACAACACAAACAAATTCAATCACATTTTTAAAAAAACTTGATGCAGATTAAACATTCGACGAATCCTCTTCGGTTAAAGAATCATAAACGCATGTTTAATCACCAGTAATCGTCTTCCAGATAACACTGTGAATAGTTACACTTTGAACTAATTTGAAGAAACTTTAGACAGACAGGATTGCATGGGGTTTCCATGGCTTGGTTGTTCAACACTTAGGCCGCACTATCGGGTGTGGCAACAGTATAACATGTATAACAGGTATTAGGTTAAACATAGTTTAGTTATGGCCCTGTTGGAGACGCCGTAAATTAAGCCAACCAGAAGGGTGTGTTCTTTTCGACCAATGAGATTTAAGGTAACATACGGTATAGTTTTGCACGCGCGTGAATTCGGATGTTCAAATGTCAAAATATCTACAATATTGTGAAGACATGTACAATTTAATATTACTCATCGTCTTCACGCTTTATCCCTGACGGATAATTCACCCTGCGATCTGGTAACAACAATCAATTGTTCGTTTATTTGATTACATGTTTGTGTGTTGTGAAAACCGGTTGAGAAATAAATATTTTAGAGTCAAAATAGGGTTTTGATCGGGCTTTTCATATTAAATTCCTTGTTACTGAGACATCCTCGATGGGGCTTCCCCCCCCCCCCCCCCCCCCACTCCCCCATTCATGCCAAATCCCATCACAATTTTTTTCCCAATGATAGTATTTGCTTTCTCTTACATTTAGAGCAAACATGACGGAAACTTTGACTACGTCAAAAACTTGATTTTTAAGGGACAAGAGAAAAATTATGACATTTTTAACTTTAAACATCTTTTTATGCAATTTCTTATTTTGAAAATAAACATAAATTATTATAATCACATTTTGCTATCCACTATGAATCTTTTGAATGTATTCTCATCAAAATCAGTGAATAATTGAGAGAGAAGATAGAAGCAAAAGTTAAGATGCCACGTGATCTTTTTGTTACTTATTGGTTAAGATATGAAGTTTAATATCTGTTTATTAAAATGTCTGTGTCTGGACAGGGCTCTATATGTCATTTTCGTCCCAGGTCAGGGCCCTCATTTGGTCATTTCTGCCGCCGTTATTCGGGGTCAGTCCCCCACCTGAAAAGTATCTTTTTTTCCCCCAAAAATTGATATTTTCCCCCCTCAGAAATTCGTAAAAAAAAATCAAAAAAAAATAAATAAAAAAAAATCAAAAAAAAATCCGATTTTCAAGACGATATGCTCACGATGTCGTGTTTACCGGTTTGAAAAAGACGTTTTGATTATTATTAGACTGGTTTTAGACTGTTTATCGTGCACAGGACGTGTGGATCTCCGATGAAAACATGCCATTGATGGTTATTAAGTGGAGTTTTTTTATCAGAAAAATAACCAGATGGTTGACGAATGTATGTTAATAAAGTGAAACGTGTTAATCAAACAGAGTTTTTTATTTGTTGTAAAAATTCCCCCCAGTTACAAAAATTCCCCCTTCTGAGGGCTGCGGGCCCCTTCCCCCAAAGTAGCGTGAGGGCCCTGCAGGTAATACAGAGCAACCAAGTTAATACTCGAAATTTCGGACAGGTCGTATCATGAAAGACTTAAAAATGTAAACATCACTTCGCAGGCGTCGTGGTGACCTAATTTAAAACATTATTAATGGAAAAAGAAGGTATTAATAAACATAAGCTACCGTTTACATATAACGCTTCAAACAACACAAACAAATTCAATAACATTTAAAAAAAAACTTGATGCAGATTTAACATTCGACGAATCCTCTTCAGTTAAAGAATCATAAACGCATGTTTAATCACCAGTAATCGTCTTCCAGATAACAATGTGAATAGTTACACTTTAAACTAATTTGAAGAAACTTTAGACAGACAGGATTGCATGGGGTTTCCATGGCTTGGTTGTTCAACACTTAGGCCGCACTATCGGGTGTGGCAACAGTATAACATGTATAACAGGTATTAGGTTAAACATAGTTTAGCTATGGCCCTGTTGGAGACGCCGTAAATTAAGCCGACCAGAAGGGTGTGTTCTTTTCGACCAATGAGATTTAAGGTAACATACGGTATAGTTTTGCACGCGCGTGAATTCGGATGTTCAAATGTCAAAATATCTACAATATTGTGAAGACATGTACAATTTAATATTACTCATCGTCTTTCGCTTTATCCCTGACGGATAATTCACCCTGCGATCTGGTAACAACAATCAATTGTTCGTTTATTTGATTACATGTTTGTGTGTTGTGAAAACCGGTTGACACGGTGGGGAATCAAAGGCACCATAACGCTATTGTTGTGCGTTAAAATTGTCACCGTGCATTTTCCGTTATGGTGCCCAGCGCAGAAATGTTTGTCAAAAGGTGAGTGTGAAATTGTGTTGTTTTTTATCAAGACGTTTTCTGTCCAAATCCCCAAAATCGGGGAATGTCATTCCGGACAAATATGTCCAACCTTTATTTTGAAAGCAAAATAATTGACAAAATGCCACAATCTAATCGTGTAGAGCGTTTGGACTTTGCAAGAGTTCATTGTTGATTTGTCAAAATCAGAATTTTGTGACCATTCTTCAACGATCTGCAGGTTTACGCTAATATTTGACCTTCATACAACTGTGTAATGGACAGATGGATGCTCTGGTACAAAAAATTGAATATTATATGCCATATAAAATGCTATAAACCCATTTTTTGAAACGTCGTGGTGCCCAGGTCGAGACTATGGTGCCCAGGTCGCGACATGGTGCCCAGTGCAAGTAACTTTAAAAGAAAAAAAACCGGTCACATTTAATAATACACAGGTATCCACTAAATAAATATTTGAATTGACTTGACCTGTGTTAAAATGTGTTTGTGGGTAAACTTAATTCAACTTCAAACTGCTAAATTATCCAATTAGTCCATCCCGCCACAATCCCTGCTTTTTGTTTCAAACTCTGTTCATATTTCCATTAATTATCCACCAAATAGTCTCTATAGGACATAACTATTTATTTAGTGGATACCTGTGTATATTTTATTAAATGTGACCGTTTTCTTTGTCTTTTAAAGTTACTTGCACTGGGCACAATGTCGCGACCTGGGAACCATAGTCTCGACCTGGGCACCACAACGTTTCAAAAAATGGGTTTATAGCATTTTATATAGCATATAATATTCATTTTTTTTTACCAGAGCATCCGTCTGTCCATTACACAGTTGTATGAAGGTCAAATATTAGCGTAGACCCGCAGATCGTTGAAGAATGGTCACAAAATTCTGATTTTGACAAATCAACAATGAACTCTTGCAAAGTCCAAACGCTCTACACGATTAGATTTTGGCATTTCTTCAAATATTTTGCTTTCAAAATAAAGGTTGGACATACTGTCCGGAATGACATTCCCCGATTTTGGGGAAATGGACATAAAACGTCTTGATAAAAAAAAAAAAAATTCACACTCACCTTTTGACGACAATTTCTGCGCTGGGCACCGTAACGGAAAATGCACGGTGACAATCTTAACGCATTGCGTTATGGTGCCTTTGATTCCCCACCGTGGTTGAGAAATAAATATTTTAGAGTCAAAATAGGGTTTTGATCGGGCTTTTCATATTAAATTCTTTGTTACTGAGACAGCAGAAAATTAAGAAATCTCCTCGATGGGGCTGTTTCGGTGCAAAAACGTCTATTAAAAAATCACAGCTTCGGGACAATAATTTTAGAAATTTTGCTATCATACAACTAAAAAGGAAAATCTAAATCAGAAATTAAATAAACATTTTCCTTTCATTTTAAAATGAGACGTTTAACCCAAGTGATTCTATACCCACCAAAGCACTGTATATGTTTGTGGTGTGAATCTTGAAAGCAGTAACCATATTATTAAGCCCACAAACTGAGACCTTGTCCTTGATGCACTTATTGGTGTCCCCCTTCCCACACCTGTTCAACCCCTGGGGCCCTGCAGTGAATAAAAACAGCAACGAATTCCCTGTGGGATGGGGGGCGGCAGAGGAGGAATTAGACTGACAACAGGCATTTAGGCAGAGCCCAGTATTGAATACTATCAAATGTTTCATAATTTTGAAATTTTCACTTCAATTGGGGGTTTTAAACATTAAGTGGATATCTATCCTCGTGATGGAAATTAGGCAATTAATTCCAACATTTTTCACTCAGATACCCCTGAATATGTCGCCACCCAACCCACATGGTGGACGCAGGAGGAACATTGATACATACATTATACATACCTCGTTACCAGACAGTTTTTTCCCTTATGTAAGTGGTACCGAAAAACGGTACCATTCTCAGTGGCAAAAAGTATGGTTTTTTCCCAAGCTCCAAAATATATATATATTTTTTTTTTGTAAAATATTTAAGAGGGAAACTTTAAACAGAAACGGGCAGAATATACCCTTTTAGGGAGGGTAATGAAATACTACAAGAGAATGTATACATGGTAATGTGTTTGAAAAGTATTTAAACATACAATATTGCTTTTGTCTGATAGTGAAGGCAAATATTTAAGGCAAAACAATGCAAATTTTTCCAACTGAATGGGTACCGGTACCATTCCCTCATATATGTGAGTGCAAGGAACGATAACTCTGCTTGGAGACTGACCCTGACCCTGCCTTCCATGACACAATTTGATTTCTAAATGAATTTCATTATGTTTCCTAGATAACATCATGGAGAATGATGTAAAGATCTTGATGCTACATCGCATTGACACAGCCTTGAAGAGAATCGATCATGTCCCCTACATTGTGTCCAAGTTCAGAAGAATGGCAGTATGGTCTGACATAAAGGAAGTCCTGTTTCTGTGGTGTGCCAATCCTAAATGTTGTGTTGTATTGAACGCCCTAAAGCGCCAGCTTGGTTACCCGGCATCCGAGGCAGCCATGCATCCCTGCACCCAGTCAGAACAGCTGCTCTTCATCAAGCAGTTCATGGTGGTTACTCCGGGGACGCTGCTTGTGGATCTGAATAGCCTGAGGTAGATGCCAAAATACTCATTAATAACAATGCTGCGTAAAAAAACAAATCCGGACAGACTAAAACATGAACTTATTCACTGTGTTAGAAAATTGAAAAATATTCATAAGACATACATTAGCAGTATAGTAATTCATTTTGAGGGGTAAAGGTGAAACTATTGTAAATCATTTGACTATAAATAAATGAAGAACAAGACGCAATCATTTTGTATTGAGCCCTTATTTAATGTTCATTATATTGATTTCTCTTCTGCTGCTATTGACCACTATACCAATTTAATATATATTTATTTTTTTGATTCAGTACCTATATTTAAAATATTTCTTGTCATATTGCAAAGAAAATTTCAAGGTTTCATTAGTCAATGCGCTGTAGACATCAGCCTATGTTTACGTCTCGCGACATGACCATTAAATTTTGACAAAATGGCGGAGACTATGCTGCCGTCAACTGTTTCTTTCTTATCTACCATTTTTCTTCATTTTCATTTGTGGGTAAAAGTCTGACATAACTGTAAGTAGTGTTATTTGCCATTATAAAGATAACAGAACACCAACATGTTATAATCAAAGTTTTCTTATTATTAAAATCTGCCAAGTTTGGTGATGTTTACTGTGTTGACATCATGAACGTAAAGATTTAGAGACGTCACAAGTTAGGAAAGAAATAACTTGGGGAAATTTGTAGAATAACAAAGAAAATGTGTTTAAGTTTTTTGTGGAAGCAACTTTGAAGTTAAGACAAAGGACAAGGTATGATAAGGGGTTATTTTGGCCCCCAATATATTCAAAATGCAAAAAGATAATATTTACATATTATCTGCTGTATTGAAGTAAATTGATCATATTCTATCTTCAACATATATTTTTATTTATTTTATTTATCTAGAAGAATTAATAGGGTCTCAAAAAATGGCATTTTTGGTAATTTTGTTATATGTTTGTAGATTTTGGTCTTTTTTGGGCAAGATTTTGATCCTAAAAATATAGAGCGCACCTGCGAGCACACACAGTTTGGCTGATGATGCATCGCTATCAAGTACCTGTTTTAACAAAAAATCAGCTGTGCTCGAGGGTCGCTCTGTATTTCCTCGACCAAAAACTGATCAAAAACTGCTGAAAATGAAAAAAAAAATCATTTTTTGAAAGAAAAGGCCTTGTTTGTGAGGCTCTTAAACTCACTTAGAGCCTTCAAACTTACTTGTAATGAGTTTTAATATTGATTCAGTTCATTTGTAGCTAAACTAGATATTCAAAACTTGTGCATTAAAACTTTCAATATTGGGGGCCAATTTTGTCCCTTATCATACCTAGTATTTGGATTCTTGAAAGGGAACGTAGGCTCACATTGCCTGCCTGGAAATTATATTCACCCGCCTCGTCTTGGGTGATATATAATTTCATATATATAACATGTGGGGATCACATCCTCTGCCTGGAAATTATATATCACCCAAGACGAGGCGGGTGAATATAATTTCCAGGCAGAGGATGTGATCCCCACATGTCCCCTGTCAAGAATCCAAATAACTATACTGAAAGGAAAAAGAAACGCAGGGTGCGTATTTCCGCTATATATTTCATATACTGCACACTTAATTCCATATATATTCCAAGGAAATCCCAAGATGTTTTGTAAAAAAAAAAAGTGCAGTTAGTTAGAGAAAGGACACAACTGTGATGCTGTAGACGTTTTAATCACAGTACACGTTGTAACAAGAAATTCATAAATGCTGAAGTTCCTCTTTGAAAAATTGAGCCAGTTCAGTACTGTAATGTTAAGTGATTGCAACATTTAAAGCCTAAGTTTGCTCACCTGCTTGAGCCAATTCAATGCGCATTCTAACGATAATGAAACTTAAGGGGTAACCATTGGTGTGTTCAGTGCTGTTTAAACCTTCTTTCTAAAAGGACAGGCCTAATGTTGCCCTGTACCATTCGATTAGCAGTAGCATATTAAACATACAATATATAGCGGAAATACGCACCCTGCGTTTCTTTTTCCTTTCAGTATATAATAATGTCTACAAACAAACATTCAAAGATATTTTGATAAGAATGTAATTATCTTCCTCAAGGAACAGGACAGACCTTATGATACTTCACGACATGGTGAAACTTAAGCACGCCGTGTCCAGGGATCCTAGCATTTGTCTCTGTAACAATATGTTGTCAACTATCACAGAGAACTACTCCAATACGAGCTTCAAGATTCCACTCAAATCCCTTACCAGGAAGAAATTTATACCTTCTGTTAAGGTAAACATATCAATTTATTGTGTCGGCTGCATGGCATGGCAGACACTTAGGGATCACTTTGTCTGTCGTCTGTCTGTCATCGTCTGTCACACTTTAACCTGCAACCTAACCTTGGCCATAACTTGAAAAGTGTTTGACCTATCAGGGCACGAAAATTCCACTCGTCGGCTCGTATTGACGAGTGAAATTTGAATCCGGACGAGTGAAACCCATGAATCGGTCGTCCGAGAGGACGAGTAACATTTCAGTAGAAAACAACAACAAAGAAAATAGTTCTGACGTAGTTTATTAAGCGATTAAATGCAGTAAATAGTCGCAACTCTGTTTATTCAGCGATAAACTGCAATTTAAGTCAACCGGATATTGGGAAATTGAGGCAGTTCCGTTTTGGGACATTCTAAAATGCGGCTCCCTGTCTAATTTCACGGAGCACGAACATTACGGTATTTGATGTTATACTAATAGTATACTAGTCAGCTTGTAGGTGACTGGGGCCTGGGCCTTCAGGAAGGGGAATTGCAAGAAGTATACTGTTTTCCTGTATTGGAGTTTTAACATTTTCTAATAAAAAAATGTATTTTTCTTTTTTAAGAGGGGAATTTTTCACAGGAAAAGGGGGAAAATATATACCATGCCAGAGTAACTGTAATGGCCATGATCAGACTGTTAACTATAGAATATGAATATGAATATAGTCATCTATTATACTCGTCAAAGTTTCATAATTTTCATTGATTTATATAAAGAAAAAACAACACATTATGATGTTTCCCTTTGTTTTATTTATATATAATAGTGTTAAATGATGGTATCTGACTACTTTGTGAACTTTTACAATCAGAGCAGGATGAGTAAACATCCTATAAGGACGAGTAACATGTCAATGCCACTCGTCCTACAGGACGAGTATACAGTAAAATATATTTCATCCCCTGCCTATGTTCATCAAACTTCACACACATCTTCATCTAAACCCAAGAAATGTTGTTACACATGTCCAATAACTCTGACTTTCATTTTGGCAGAGTTATGCCCCTTTTCATAAAATTTTAACCAAGCTAAAATAAGCACAAGGCAGGCGATACAAGTGTTCTGCAGAACACATCTCTAGTATAATAAAGATAATCAGTTAACATTTTATTGTATATTAATCTGCAAGATCTCGTCATTCTGTCTTGTGAGATTCTGCAGATATGGTATATGTCCACTTGAAAATCTCCAGAACAAATTTATATTATTTACTTATTACATAAACAGCCGAAGGCCAGCAGAGCTTATGCGATGGCGAGTTGTTCGTCGTCCGTCCGTTAGTTATCTTTTATCTTGTTTACGCGATAACGACTTCAATAATAATCGGATCTGTACAAAACTTTGCCAGTGTTTTTATATCAATGAAAGCTTGGATGTGTTCGAAAACAAGCCAGATCGGATTAGTAACATCAGAGTTATGGCCCTTGTTTTGCTGAAAAATGCCATATTAAGCCTTAATAATGTTTACACTCTAGCACCTTAATTTGGTATTAGATCTTTACGAAACTTTGCCAGTGTATTTATATCAATAAAAGCTCGATTGATTTTGAAAACCGGCCAGATCGGATTAGTAACACCAGAGTTATGACCCTTGTTTTGCTAAAAAATGCCATTTTCTGCCTTGTGATCACTCTAGCACCTTCATTTATTATTTGATCTTTACAAAACTTGCAATGATTGTTAATATCAATGAAATCTCGGACAAGTTGAAAACCAGCCAGATCGGACTAGTAACATCGGACTGGCTCTTGATTTAGTTTAAAATGCTGTATTTTGCCTCGTTAAGATGATACGGCTTTTATCTTTTATCCAATCTTTGCCAAACTTTACCAGATTGTTAATATCAATGAAAGCTTGGACAAGTTCGAAAACCAGCGAAATCGAATTAGTAATACCAGAGTTACGGGTTACAAATGCTGTATTTTTCCTCGTTAAGGTGATGGGACCTTCATTTGACCGGATTTCAACAAAAGATTGCAGGGATGACCAGTATCAAGCCTAGTTGTGCATATCATCACCGTGTGATTTTGGCAGAGTTATGGTCCTTTAAAGGTTTTAGTACACAAAACTTTGTCCGGACTAGTTCTCCTGAACCTCTGGCTGAATTTTAATGAAACTTTGCATTTTAATGAAACTTTGCATGGATGATCAGTACCAAGCCTAGTTGTAAAATCATCACCGTGTTTCGGCTGTAAGATTTTTTGGCGGAGTTATAGCCCTTTATAGTTTTTAATACACAAACTTTGTCCGGACTAGTTCTTCAGAACCCCTGGCCGGATGTCAGCGAAACTTGGCAAGGTTGATCAGTACCAAACCTAGTTGTGCATATCATCGTGGTTGATTGTCTTTGACAGAGTCATGGCCCCTTATACACAAAATTTATCCGGACTAGTTTTCCTGAACCCCAGGCTGGATTTCAGTTAAATTTTGATCAGTACCAAGCATAGTTGCGCAAATCGATGTTGTGTTCCCCACCACAGACTCCATATAGCCAGTAGAGCGATACAGGCCCTTTTGGGCCTATTGTTTTCCCATGTATTTTGCAAATTTGGGGAAAAGTATGGGCAATTGGAAAAGAAACTTTCAGGAGAAACTTTGACAAATTAGGAATTGAAGTGGATTTTATATAGCCGCACCAACCGCTAAGGTCATATGGTGACTTTCCAGCTTCCATTGGTGGAGGAATACCCCTGGCGCCCATTCAGGCAATTTTCGTGCATGGGCAGGCACCTGGGTAAAACCAATGATGTTTCGCAAGACAAATTAGGAAATCTGTATGATTTTAAAGAAAATTTGAATATGGAATTAATGAGGCCACATGGGACATCTAGAAAAAGCCCTGACACTAGATTTTCTAAACAGTAAATTCTAAGGAACATTATTGGGGTTACCCCAGCTATAAAAAAAAATCTAATTATTTATCATTAAAGAATGGTGGATCATAATAAGATGGTCAATAGAAAATTATTAAAATCTTCCATTCTGTTTTGTTTAGAGGGTCTATAGATATTTGGTTAGTTTCAAGATTAACATGGAGCCATCTGGAGTGGATCAGGCCTTTCCAGGGGAGATGACTGCTGCAGTTACGAGAAGCCGAAGTAAGCTCGAGGCCAACAAACAATCCCAGCATCAGCAGGAGGTACACACAACAGACGAGAGGACATTCCAGGTAGGAGTCTGGGTATGGTAGTTTACACACAGAAATGACAATGGCTCCATTGGAATTTGGAAAATACTCGTTTCTCTTTGCTGTCACTTAACAGGGCTTTTTCTAGGTGTCCCATGGAGTCGAAAAACGGACCTTTCCCAATGCAAACTAGTGTCTTTTCCCCCCAATTGTGGGGGTGTTTCCCCACCTTTTGGTATGCACTGTTCTGGGCAAATTAAGAGAGTATTCAGTACCCACGGCCCGGGTACCAATACCTGCAAATTACATTAGTTAGTATTCAGTATGCATAAAAAATAGGTACATGCCTTCAAACTGTGTTTTCCATATATATGTAAAAAAAAAACCTGTTGAAATCCACAAAAAAGTAGAACATCATGTTTAGATTTCATGATTGACCCCAAAACAGCAAAACTGTGAGATACAACCTTTAATACAGTTTTAAATGTCCTTTTATATCACATCTTCATAAACTTAGAATAAATAGCAATTTGGTTAATTTTTATGAAGAAATTAAAGTTAAATATTATTCAGTACTCTGGTTTAAAATGAAGGTGGGGTGGGTGGGGAACAGCCACAATTGTTGAACAAATTCCCAATCTCAAAAAGTGTTTAAATGTATGTTGTACTGATTCATAACAAATCAGTATAAGTGGTACGTTTGTTCCTAATTATACCTTTTAGGCTTTTACGTCTCACAACACAGATGTTTTTTCATTGCATATGTAGCAGGGACTCTCTGGACCACTGTACAACTTCCTGAATTTTCTTAAAAATGTTTTCTTAGTGAAACTTTGTTGCTCGCAATATCCAGCAAAAAACATGGGGTCGACCAATTAGCTTCTTTTTTTTTAAATGTCCATAGTTTGTAGAGACCCTGTTGAATTGGTCCATTTCACTTTCATTTTCAAATGTATCATTACCCAGTATTAGATTCTCAGATATGAGCTGAAACACATTCAGGCATATCCAAACCTGTATGAAATCATGAACTTGTCCCATGCCTGTCACCTGGAACAATAAAAGAGAAAATATTTGCACATTTTAAGAAATAAACAAGAACGGAATAACACAGTTCTATTTTTTTAAATTTAACAATGTTCCTACCATGACTGGCAAGGGAAACAACCGTTTAGTGAGACCCTTTACCATTTTATCAATGAAAAAAGTTCCCAATTTGATCGTTTTTGCGATAGAAATTTCCCAAATTTACAAGGGTCCTTTTTCCTAAAATACCTGGCAAAAAACCTGCTTAATTAGGAAATATTATGGTGCTATATTTAGGTAATTACTTTATTCAAGCTTCTACTTAAGGTCGGGGTCGATGTGGACATTGCAAATATTCTTGCAAACTTTTATGCCGCTGAAGGGTGGCAGGTATTAATCGCACCAACTCTCCGTCTGTCCGTTAGTTTTAAAGTATTTACTGTAGTACTCTACCTCATAATTATTATTTCAATGCTGGTATAGCCCAGTGGATGGCACAGTGGACTTGAAACTGGAAGACCTGGGATCAAGCCTCAATGGCGCCACTGATTTTCCTTGGTGTCTTCTTAGGCAAGACACTTTGCCTTAGACTTATCCATAAATCGGGAGGTCCTGTGTATTGGAGTTGTTCCTTTGAGCACATTAGAACTTACCATGGAAATTTGTTAGTAAGAATAAGCATGTTCCTGGATTCTTATGTGTCCTCCTCTCTGGAGTAAGAATAAGCATGTTCCTGGATTCTTATGTGTCCTCCTCTCTGGAGTAAGAATAAGCATGTTCCTGGATTCTTATGTGTCCTCCTCTCTGGAGTGGCTCTAAATAAACTATACTGTGTTGATGAGCTGTTACTATCAGTTATAATATTGTTTTAAAATATAACACAAACGTACAAAATAAAAGAAGCAGTTTTAGTTCTAAAATGCAAAAGTTGACATGTGCAAATTTCAATGACTGATAGGAGAGAAACAAAGAGATTTTTGTTTAAGTAAAAAAACAAAACAAAAAACAACACTGAGATCATAATATAGAGCAATGTTTACAAGATCACCGTCTGACAATGTTCACTGAACATACAAGCTCCCAAAAAAAACATGGTACATCTAAACTACAAATAAAGCTGTGCAGCCATCATTTTCGGTGGGCTATATCTAGTGGTCAGTGCTAAAATATTGTACCTTGTTCTTTACATATAATATATAGTTAGACTAGTTGTCTAGCCCGACTCAGCGATCACAGTGTCGTCTGGTATGTGTGTCCGTTTGTACGTTAATTTGTTCATGCGTCCGTGCGTCCGATTTTCATTTCTTAATATATTTTTCGTTACTTGTAGGAATTTCGCCAACTCCACCAGAATGTTCATTATATGGCTAATTGTTGAGCCTGTTCACGGATCTCGACTTTGCGATCACATTGTTGTCCGGGTGTATGTGTGTCCATCCGATTTTCATTTCTTAATATCTTCTTTCTTACATGCAGTATTTTCTCCAAACTTTACCAGAATGTTCATTATATGGATCCAACATAAAATGCACAATTTTGGGTTCGAAGAAATATAGTTCATGTCCTGTCTCCGCTACGACATGCGTATCTTGCTTCTTTCTCATAGGATTTTCACCAAAAGTACCAGAATGTTCTTTATATGCATCTAATATCATGTGCCTAATTTCGTGTTGTTGTGACCTCAGTAACTTCCGACGAAATATAGGTCACATACTGTCTCCACTACGATATGCGTATCTTGCTTCTTTCTTACATCATTTTCAGCAAACTTCACCAGAATGTTCCTTATATATGCATCTAATATCATGTGCATAATTTTTTGTCCTTGTGACCTACTTTCGACGAAATATAGGTCACATATTTTCTCCGCTACGATATGCGTTACTCTTGCTTCTTTCTTACAACATTTTCACCAACCTTCACCAGAATGTTCCTTATATGCATCTAACATCGTGCGCAAAATTTTGTGTAGCTGTGACATACTTTTGACGAAATATATGTCACATCCAGTCTCCGCTACAACATGCATCCCCCACTGTTAATGAAATTAATTTAATTTATCTCTTGGGATTGGCATTGCTGTTTGTTAAATAAAAAATCTGGACCTTTATAGTAGGGCTGGACATGTAGGACTTGGCCTTCTAGTTTTGTATTCACCCCTCAATATCTGAAAAATGTTTTTACAGACTGGTGGTCCAGTGATTGGAAACGTATGTGACGATGAAGCAGCATGTGCCTTGGTGCCGCTGTCCCTCCTGCACGAGATGTACCCCCTGTGTGCGGGGTTCCTGGAGGACGTGGTGAGGATATACCTTCTGGGTCGCTGTGAGCAGGAAAACCTGGACAGCATCTGTCAGTGTAGCGTGGAGGAGGGTATACTGCTTACACGTTTCCTCGCGTGTCACAATGGATATGGTAGATACTAAATATAATAATATTCATGACTAAAAATGTACTTTATCATCAAACTTTTTGTTTGGATATATTTTGATTACCCCTGTCCTGTATGGGATTGGGTGGAGGGCATCTAGTGGGTCTCTTTCGTACAAACTCACACTTTCGTACAAACTCACACTTTCGTACAAACTTCACACTTCCTTGTCTGGACTACTCCTCCGGAAATTGGCAATTATCATTATGAAGTCTGGTTATGCATATCGTCGCCCTGTTCTGGTCCATTGACTTTTGCCGGAGTTGTGGCCTTGTAAATTTGTCACACCTTTTTGTCTGGACAACTCCTTAACTTCTTAACTTAAAGTCCCTATCCTGCCATCAACAGGCAGATTTTACAACAGATATATGCTGTTTCTAAACCTACTGACGATGCAGTATAATATGAATTGCATATTTTGAGAATCCAAAATCTATCGAGACACAATAATTATAACGAATTCAAACAGCCAAGCCAAACCCCAAATCTTGAGCGGCAATTATCAACTCATACTTCATTTTTTTGCATATTCAATCACTCGTGTTTTAAGAACTCGTGAATAAACCTATACTTTATTTGCATATTCATGTATACATTATTATATGACCTGGACATCTGGATACAGTTCTGATAAAGGTTTTGTAGTGTAATTTTCCCGTTATATAGTGGGATAGTTTCTTTAAAATCAATGAAGGATGACATATTCCATCAGACATTCCTACGCCATGGTGTGATCCAATGTGTGGCAGACATCTAGTGTAGCATTTATGTGCAAGGCCTCATCCACTGAGCTACTGGGGCAAATATTTTATGATCGTATGCCATGCCAAGAAAATGTACAGATTATTTAGCGTAATTAGTCTATACCCCATGTATAATCCGAAGTTCTGAACAGAAATTGATCATGTTAAGCCTAACATGCCACAGCAAGTATTGGGTTTACTAGACTACATACTTTTGGGGTTTATAAGTATCAATCGTTTAATGGTCATAAATGTTTTAATAATGGTGACGAAAAAGAAACATTACAGTTACGAGGCACGCTCAGTTCAAATATGATACCATTGTGCCATGAGGCCCTCTAAATGTGGATGATGCGGTATATTGCCGTTCAAAATTATGTGAATCACAGTGTACCGGTTAAAATTAAAAGACTACAGTACAGTGCTAAAATTGTACACCCCACTCAAATTCCTAATCGCTACACTGATAATAACTTAAAGCCAAGTGGACAGTAAATTCGACTGAATCCGGAGAACATGGGTCTCACTGGTGCCACCCGACATCTTCTCTATGTTCGTAGGCAAGACACTTCCCTTAACTTTGTCTATCAGATGGGGACGTAAACTGGGAATTCCCCTGTATCGGATTCTGTCCTCCGAGCATGTTAAAGTTCCAAAGAACCACAGGAACCTGTTTGATAGCAAGAGTTAGGGCAGGATTTCAGGATTCCTTTGTATCGTTCCTCTCTGTCTGAGGAGGCTTGAAATAAACTCAGCAATGTGTCCAGGAGGCTTTTAACAATTTGATACTTTTGAAAAACTCAAGTAGTTTTCAATTAAATGTTTAACAACTTTTTTTTTCTCAATATATGGCCATGGCAAAACGAGGAAGTTATTTGTAAAATACAGGACTGATATTTTCAAAGACTACCGGTATGGCATATAATGAGTGGCTGTCTAGATGTAGAAGGCTGTTCAGTGAGTGTGGTGGTGGTGGTGGTGGTGGTGGTGTGTGTGTGTGTGTGTGTGTGGCGGGTGGGTGGGGGACTTTGGAAAAAATCAGAAACTCTCTTGTATTCTACTTTAGTTAAATGTTTATACTGCAGAAAAAAGGAAAGTAACCCTATTTTCCAGTATTTAAGGTGATCCAAAATGATGCTCTAAAATTTATTTAAACAATATTTTATTCAAGTACCGGTACTGAATGGGATTGGACAACAGGCAATGCCTATGTAAGACCTCTCCCGTATCAAGGTACATATAAACAATACATTCATATCAAACATAACATAAAATGTGGAATTGTAGTACAGTTTGCATATATTGGTTTGACAATTAACTTAGAATCTTTGAAACATGTGTACCGTGATTGTTTATTATTAACACGTTGTACTGTCAGAAAGAATTTAAGTGAGAAAAAAAAAAGAATAAATAGAAAGAAAATCATACTGGAAACCAATACGAAATATATATAAAAATGTACCGATTATTACAAAATATAATGGTTTTAGTATGAGTTTCTGTAACCAATAGTTAATTTTGGAATTTAAGATAACTGAGAACAAAACAGACAAATAAAAAAATAAAAATTACAATAAAAAGGAAGAAAGATGACAAAATATAAAAAGAATTCTAGCATTGTGACAAAACATATCTGAAAATACAATTGTATGTACATACATGTACACATTCATGCACATACCTATATACACATACATATACATACATACATGTACATACATCTATAATTCTACGAAAATCTCCTGGTACACTTGATGTATTTGTGGACGATAAGTACAATTTCTGAGTTCGTAGTATCGTCTAGATTGGAACTGCCATTCAGTATCAAGTCAATGTTGATATGCGTGACATCAACAAGATTGGCTAGGGTATCAAGTAAGTCATTTCTGAATTGGTTATACAGTGGACAGTTGAAAAAGAAATGAGTATTGTCCTCACATGGATTGCCACATTTCGGACATACTGCTGAATCTGTCAAGAAGTGGTCAAATAAATGCTTATTTAGATTACTTGAGTTATTTCTTAATTGACAGTGGATGATGTTATAATTCCTTTTTCCTATATTAAAGTGATATGGACAGTTAGTCCTATGTTCAATAGCCTTAAGTTTATGCTTAAATTGTTCAACAGATGGTGCATTTTTAGTGTCTAAAGGTAAAGCATTCCACAATTTAATTGTACTCGGTAGAAAGCTGTTATAATATGATGTTGTACGACAAAGAGGGAGACGTAAGTTTAATCCTGAAGTTGGAAGGTTATAATTATATAGATGCTCTAAAATAGTGTTAAGACTATCTGACAGTAAGATTATGTATTAAAGATTACTGTTTTATAAAAACAAGAACTTTATTGCAACATTTTACATTGTGGTATGAATCTTAAACATCCCTAAGGCCAAATAAAATCATTTAAAATTATGTGGTTCCTATTATTTTGCTAAAAAAATAATAGGGTAGGAAGGTAAGGAAATGATTTTAGTTTCTAAAAATATTTTATTTTATATATATATATTTATCACATAATGTCCCTTGTTAGCAGTGTCGAATTGAATTGAATGTTGTTTAACGGCTCATCAACACAGTATAGGTTATTTAGAGCCGCCCCAGAGAGAGGGGAAGGATACATAGGAATCCGGGAACCTGCCCTACTCTTATTATCGAATAGATTCCTATGGTTCTTTAACGTGCTCGGAGGATAGACCGATACACGGGACCGCCCGGTTTACGTCCCCATCCGACGGACGAGGCTAAGGTAAAGTGTCTTGCCCAAGAAGTGGCGAACACCCATTTAATATTCTATTGTATGACACATGTGTAATACAACCTGGAACGATTTTGATTGGTTGAGTTAACCCTGTAACACTACGCAAGTTTATTAACTGAAACTATATTATTTATTATAAATTCACCCAGATCTGAGTCATAAACTTATTATTTGTGACAGCTTATAGAGTTTAATTAACATTATTGAAGTGATACAGGAAATAATTCCCGAGTGAGAAAGATTCTTGCGATATAGAAACGACCGCGTTTTCGCATGAGTTTCTATATCGCAAGAATATTTCTCACGAGTGAATTATTTTCTGTATCACGACAAAAATGTTAATTAAACTATATAATATATATTGTGTGATGAATTTCTTTCCAATCGTCTTTTGACACAAGTATTCCTTCTTTTGTCACTCCTTTGGTGACAGCGCGGAGTAATATTATGACGTCAATTCGTGATGTAATATCGTGACGTCTATCGTTTAGTTCATAACATCTGGCTACTGCGCTATCTTGTGCACTAGGCAAGATAGCACAGTAGAGGAAGGGATATGTTATAGATTTTCTCAAACTGGGAAATTTCTATAATTCATCACAGAATATATAATATATAAAAATAATGCAAGTTATACAAAACATTGTTGTTGGTTTGTAAAAAAGTTGGCGTAAACTGCTATTTTGTAAAGAGGTAAAACACGAACTTTTTTATATGCAACGTTATGTGTGAGACGCGACCTTACGACATCACATATTTTATGACGTTTTGGCGCTAAAGTGTGTCTGACGTCGTGGCGGTTCTTTGTCCATTTGAATTATTTTTTACTAATTTGATTGCAATGTAATGTGATAAAAAGGATCTTAAACTCGTTCCCATTCCATATAAGATTTATGAAACTCATTATGAATTATTTTAAATTTTAAATCGCCAAAAGGCTCTTTAAAATTAAAATAATTCGTAACTAGTTCCATAAATCCTATATGAAATGGGAACTCGTTTAAGATCCTCTATATATATATTTTTTTATCCCACTCAGTACTTTAAAAAGTTAATAAACTGACTTAAATATATATATATTTGTTAATATCAGGTACGAAACAGATAGAAAACAATTTAATTTGATTTTTTTTTCAAATTTCTTTTTGGCATAAAGAGTTTAGGGTCAGCCCTTAAAAACGAGATTGGTCGGGAAACAGGAACCACATATATAATTGTATTTGGCCCAAGTGTCTTTTTTCTCCAAAACACTTAACTGAAGAATCATTCCAACATTCAAATGGAAAATTGCAGATTAAGTAACTTCTAGGTATTAATTGTCACAGAACAGCAAGTTGACAATACAGTTAGATTAGAGAATATTCAGGATGAGTAAATGGGTGAGACAGGGAAAGGGAAATCAAACTAAAAAGCTGATTGATTGGGAAGGAGGAGGGGACATGGGTTGGGGGAGATGGGCTCCGGCCACCCCACCCCTCCTTCAGGGCTGGCTGAGATGTATTTCAAACACCAGGCAATTTTAATAGTTTACGCTGTTATGGAAATAATTACCATATTAACCTTACAGCCTCTATTAACAGCTAGTTAACGGTAGTATGATCTTATGCAGTGTATTTTTCCCTTATAAATATACGGTAAGTGGTACCGAAAAATGGTACCATTCCCAATAACAAAAAGTATGTTTTTTTCCCCATTTGAGTGAACAAATTCCCAGTAAAAAAATAATTAAAAAATAAAAATATATGTATACTAGTATAATATATTTAATGTTTAGAGTGAAACTTTAAGCAGAACTTCAGTGCTCAAAGAAAATTATTTTAAGAGACAGGCCCAGGGCTTGTTGCTTCTGAAAATGGACAGGCCCCGATTTGAAATGGACAGGCCCTGATTTGAAATGGACAGGCCCTGATTTAAAATGGAAAGGTCCAATATTTTTTTCTTATTGGAAATGTGTCTAAGTTATTCACTTTTATAGCACACATTTGTTACGTATGTATTAATCAAGCTCAGAACCTCCTCTGACTATATTTTTCTTTTTGCTACCACTTTATGCTCAGCGGACTTATTTACCATTTCGTTTAAAATATGTTAGAATAGAATATTACATAGTAATTTATAACCAATGCAAAGGAGAGTACTAGCACTTTTGCCAAACGATAATAATCAGAGCCGACTTGGTGAAACTGGAGCTAAACTTGGAGCCAACTTTTAATCAGGTTTTATGAGACTATCAGAGCCTCCTCTGGCTATATTTTTTCTTTTTGTCACCACTTTCTCCAAGTAAAGAATTAGGAGCCTAGACTAGAATTCATTTAAAAGTAGGATTCCAGGAACTCCTTACACCTTAAATAATGAATAGAAGTATACTTTATATCTGTATTTATACATATACAGTATATATATTTTTCTTTTCACCAACATGTATTTGTAAAGGACAGTTTTTCTTATTTGATTATGTAAAAAAAAAATAAAAAATAAAAAAATATCCGAAATTATGTACTATGACACCGCACTTTTACGGCCCGAACATTTCACAAACATTCAATCGAAATACCATCAATAACGATTTTTGTTCATGCATTAGTGTGTTTTTAATGACAAAAACGGTATTTCTTATCACAAAGGAAAGAAAACACAACCCTAATAGCAGAATAATGAGTTTTATGTCAACAATTGTCGACCTCAAAGTTGTGACAAACTGCCGACACAAAGCCAGGCAAAATATTCGAACTTCTTATTGTTTCAATTTAATTACTTTATTGCAATTGTTTTCACAGTTCACAATACACATGGGAGTATTTTGTCTTGAGGAACTTGAGCTTGAGATCCAGTAAAACTGATTTTTTGGGGGATTTTTTATTTTTAGCTCTGCTGGCCCTTTAGCTCTACTGGCCAAGGGCCAGCAGAGCTTATGGGATGCTGTGTTGTCCGTCTTTCGTCGTTCGTCCTCCGTCCGTCCGTCCGTTAACTTTTCTTCAAACGACTTCTTCTCAGAAACCGCTTGGCTAATTTTGACCAAACTTCACATGGATGATCCTTAGATGAATGCTTTTTAGATTTGTTAAAATTAGGTCAGCGCTACATCCAAGATGGCTGCCATTACCATATATGGTCAAAACCTTAAAAAATCTTCTTCTCCAGAACCGCTGAACAGATTTCAACAGTTTTTCTTTTAAAATGATCGCCAACGCCTAGACTATCAAGTTTGTTCAAATAAAATCCCCGGGGTCAAAAATAGCCGTGCCCCGGGGGTCCAAAGTTTGTATTTTGAGGTTTTGCATGTTTTTCATATAGACATATAGGAAAAAACTTTAAAAAATCTTCTTCTCTGAAACTACAAGGCACAGAGCTCTCATGTATTACATGTAGCATCAGCTTATGGTCCTCTACTAAGTTTGTTCAAATGGTGACCCTGGTGTCAAATTTGTCCCCGCCCCGGGGGTCACAGTTTTACATAGACTTATATAGGACTTTTTTTTAAAAAATCTTCTTCTCGGAAACTACAACAGCCAGAGGTTTGATATTTTGCATTTACTATAAGCTTATGGTCCTTTACCAAGTTTGTTCAAATGGTGACCCTCGGGTCACATTTGGCCCCGCCCCAAGGGTCACATGTTTTACATAGACATGTATAGGGAAAAACTTAAAAAATCTTCTCTGAAACTGCAAGAGCCAGAGTTTTAATATTTTGCATTTGCTATAAGCTTGTGGTCCTCTACCAAGTTTGTTCAAATGATGACCCAGGGGTCACATTTGGCCCCACCCCGGGGTCACAGTTTTACATAGGCTTGTATAGGGAAAAACTGAAAAAAACTTCTTCTCAGGAACCACATGGCACAGAGCTCTCATGTATTACATGTAGCATCAGCTTATGGTCCTTTACTAAGTTTGTTCAAATGGTGACCCTGGGGTCACATTTGGCCCCGCCCCAAGGGTCACATGTTTTACATAGACATGTATAGGGAAAAACTTAAAAAATCTTCTTCTCTGAAACTGCAAGAGCAAGAGGTTTAATATTTTGCTGTTGCTATAAGCTTATGGTCCTTTACCAAGTTTGTTCAAATGGTGACTCTGGGGTCACATTTGGCCCCGGCCCAAGGGTCACATGTTTTACATAGACATGTATAGGGAAAAACTTAAAAAATCTTCTTCTCTGAAACTGCAAGAGCCAGAGGTTTAATATTTTGCTGTTGCTATAAGCTTATGGTCCTTTACCAAGTTTGTTCAAATGGTGACCCTGGGGTCACATTTGACCCCGCCCCAAGGGTCACATGTTTTACATAAACATGTATAGGGAAAAACTGAAAAAATCTTCTCTGAAACTGCAAGGTTTAATATTTTGCATTTGCTATAAGCTTATGGTCTTCTACCAAGTTTGTTCCAAATGTGACCCATTGGTCATTGGTCACATTTGGCCCCACCCTGGGGGTTTGGTCACATTTGGCCCCACCCTGGGGGTCATAGTTTTACTTAGGCTTGTATAGGCAAAAACTGAAAAAAATCTTCTTCTCTGGAACCACATGGCACAGAGCTCTCATGTATTACATGTAGCATCAGCTTATGGTCCTCTACCAAGTTTGTTCAAATGGTGACCTTGGTGTCAAATTTGGACGCGCCCCGGAGGTAACAGTTTTTAAAAAAAAAAAAAAATCTTTTTAATTTGATTTTTTTTTTTTTTTCAATTTCATTTTTTTTTTTTTTTCCATTTCAATTTTTTTTTTTTTTTTTTTTTTTTTTTTTTTTTTTTCAATTCTTTAATTTTTTGATTTTTGTTTCTATTTTTTTTTTTTTTTTTTTTTTTTAATTTTTTTTTTTTTTTGATTGATTTTAATTTGATTTTATTTTTTTAATTTTTTTTTTTTTTTTTGATTGATTTTAATTTTTTTTTTTTTTTTTTTAAAAAAAAATCATTATCTTTTTAATTACTTGACACTTACTTTAAAATTTCTTGTCGGCGCTACTCATCCTAAATGCCTTGTTGAATTTCGACGAAACTTGGCAGGAAGCATCGGTAAGGTGTCTGTCTAGTTGTGCATATCACGCTTTTGTTTCAGTTCGCTGTTTTTTGACTGAGTTATGGCCCTTTGACATTTTTATTTTAAATTTCTTGTCGGCGCTACTCCTCTTAAACGGCTTGTTGGATTTCTACGAAATCCTCCGTATAATGTCTAGTTGTGCAAAGCGCGGTATATCAATGAAAGCTTGGGACAATTTCGGAAACTAGCTAGATATTGTTAGTAATAACAGAGTTATGGCCCTTGATATGTTGAAAAATGCTATATTGTATTTTCCTTTGTTAAATCTATAGGAGAAGAGAGCTATATCTAGCTATATTTATCTAAATCTATAAGAGCTGTTTTAGCCAGTAGAGCGTCCACAGGCCCTCCTGGGCCTCTTGTTTTATTTATTTTTTTAGACCGGCCCGACGGGCTCCTCGTCTGCAAAATAAGACAGGCCCGGAATGGATTTCGAGGAGCCCCGGGCATCGGGCTATCCTATTTTTTGAGCACTGAGAAGAATGGGGAAATTTATTTTATGATAGGCAATGAAATACTGTATTTTATCAGTGAAATAAAAATGTTATTCCACACTGTGGAATATAGAGTTTTATTTCCACAGTAGCTGCCGGGACTACTTTTTTAATGTACAACCAACACAAATGCACAGTAACACGACTCACAAGATATTCCTACTGTTATACTGTTAAGTCCACTGTTAATTTAATTGCTTTCTTTCTATGATGTTAACGGTTTCAAAAAAAGTGGTAATGTAACGGTTCGTTACGTCATCGTGAACAGGGCGCGTAGCCAGGTGTGTAAAACGGTTTAGTTACTGAAATTGCTTAAATAATTGTTTGTAAAATCATAAAATAAAAAGAAAATTTGTTGTTTTTTCGTGTATAACATATTTTATTTCATCTCGAAGTTAGAAAACTTTTATATTTTCACTCATGCTTCGCATTCGTGAAAATATAAAGTTTTCTTACTTCTCGATGAAATAAAATATGTTATTCACTCCAAAACAACAAATATCCTCTATATATTCTTTGAGGTGAGGAATGGAATACTACAAGAGAATATATATACATGTATAGTAATGTGTTTGCAAAGTATTTAAGTATACAATATTTCTTTTGTTTGATAGTGAACAATTCCCAATTTAAGGCAAAAGAATGTGAATTTTCCCAATTTTATGGCACACATTTAGGGATCACTTGTCCGTCATCTGTCATCGTCTTCTGTTGTATGTCACACTTTAACCTGTAAACTAACCTTGGCCATAACTTGAAAAGTATTTTACCTATGTTCATGAAATTTCCCACACATCTTTATCTCAATCCAAGGAATGTTGTTACACATGTCCAATAACTCTGACTTTAATTTCAGCAGAGTTATGCCCCGTCTCATAAAACTTTAACCTGCAACCTAACCAAGCTCAAAACCGGCCATAACTTGAAAAGTATTTGACCTATGTTCATGAAACTTCACACACATCTTCATCTTAAACCAAGGAATGTTGCTACACATGTCCAATAACTATGACTTTCATTTTAGTAGAGTTATGCCCCTTTTCATAAAGCTTTAACCTGCAACCTAACCAAGCTCATAACTGGCCATAACTTCACAAATATTTGAGCTATGTTCATGAAACTTCACACCGACATATATATTCATTTTACCACACAGAATATTGTTACCCATGACCAATAACTCTGACCTTCATTTCAGCAGAGTTATGCCCCTTTTTAAAAAGCTTTAACATGCAACCTAACCAAGCTCATAATTGGCCATAACTTGAAAAGTATTTGACCTATGTTCACACATCTTCATCTTAAACCAAGGAATATTGTTACACATGCCCAATAACTCTGACTTACATTTTGGTAGAGTTATGCCCCTTTTTATAAAACTTTAACCTGCGACCTAACCTAGCTTATAACTTGGCAGAATATTGACCAATGGTCATGAAGCTTTATACAGTTCTTCCTTATCAGTTATCCAATGCAGATGTATGCCCCTTTTCACAAACTTTAACACTTAAAAACTGCTCCATTATTCATGAAGGGTTGCAACCCCTGTCTTAAAACTTTGTATATTGCTGAAATAAGCACACGGCAGGTGACACAAATATTCCGTGGAACACCCTTCTAGATTAAATTAAGGGATAAAAGTGTTTTTGAAGTTTATTATCCTTTTATATCACATGTTCAGAGAAGCATTGGACGTGTCTGACCACTCGCAGCCTGATGATGTCCTGGGCTCAGTTCTGGACTGGATATCCAAAATGTTCCAACTCAGCGAAACTCATCCCCCAGTCTGATGATGTTTCTGTGGTCACACTTACCTGTCAGGTAAGCTCCTTCTTATTTATTATATGTATTGTTTTTATGTCCACACTTAGGGAGCCTATAGATTTGCACTTGTCCGTCCGTCCGTCTTTCTGTTCCGTACGTCCCAAAAACATGTCGCGCGTTTCTCCATAACTATTTAACCCACGGTCGCGAAACTTTACAGGAATGTTGATCAGCAAGTGAAGATACTTTATTTTCGATCAAGAGCCACAGAGTTTTGGCCCTTGACTTAGTCAAAATCGGGGCTGAAAAACTTGTCACGCCCTCCTCCATTACTATTTAACCAACAGCCGCCAAACTTTACAGGAATGTTGACCAGCAAGTGAAAATGTGCACCTGGGTTTTCATTTTATTTTGGACAAAGAACTACAGAGTAATGACCCTTAACTTTGTCATAATAGGAGCTGATAAACTTGTGTCGAGCCCTTCTCCATTACTATTTAACCCCCGGTCGCCAAACTTTACTGGAATGTTGACCAGCAAGTGAAGATGCGCACCTGGGTTTTCATTTTTATTTTGGATCAAGAACTACAGAGTTATGGCCCTTAACTTAGTCAAAATAAGGACTGAAAAACTTGTGTCACGTCTTCCTCCATTATTTTTAACCCACGGTTGCTAAACTTTACAGAAATGTTGACTAGCAAGTGAAGATGTGACCTTGGCTTTCATTTTTATTTTGGACCAAGAACCACAGAGTTGTGGCCCTTGACTTAGTCAAAATAAGGGCTGAAAAACTTGTTGTTTTGTCGCGTGATCCTCCATAACTACTGTAGATCCAATATTATTTGCGAGGGTTTTATTTTCGCTAATATTCACGAATTTAAGAACTCGCTGATAATAAACTCGAAAGAGTAACCGAAAGCTCAACTATCCGAATTTAAGTAGATCAGATGATCGGCAGGTATTTTATACGTGTACACACAAGAAACGTTATATCCTAAAGAGTGGTTAACAATACTCACTTATTACTTTACATTGATTTGATTTAAAGTAACAATTATTTATTATGTCTATACTTGTAAAATACTTTTTAGTATTATTAATTTTAATACATATGTTGAATCGAAGCTATTGATTAAGTTCAAAGTGTGGCGTCTACAATACAATCAATAAATTCTTTACTATTATTTTTACACGATGCATCACTTAGTATAATTGATATGTCTCCGGGCTGTAAACAGGACTCCGATAGCAGATGTAGTCGGAATTTAACAGATTAAGTGTGAAATACATATATCAGGAAAAAAATAATGAATTAACAAAACCTGACAATAAACACAGAAGAAATCTATTATTTATAAGAAAATATGATTATTTACATTTTAGGTAACAGGTTTTAAATCAGAGACAGTAACAGGTTTTAAATCAGAGACCACAAGCGGAAATAATGTGATCTACAGTATTTAAACCATGTTCACCAAACTTTACAAGAATGTTGACCAGCAAGTAAAGATGCGCACCTGAGTTTTTATTTTTATTTTGGACCAAGAACCAAAGAGTTGTGGCCCTTGACTTAGTCAAAATAGGGGCTGAAAAACTGGTGTCGTGCCCTTCTTCATTACTATTTAACCCATGGTTGCCAAACTTTACAGGAATGTTGTCCAGCAAGTGAAGATGTTTATCAGTGTTTATGTTCATTATCAAAATGCTATGGCATAGTGACCTAAGTGGGGGCATCCATATCCTATTGACACATTTATAGTTTTAAAAGACACCTTTTAGCTAAAAAAAATAACAAAACAAATACACTTTTTTCTTTTTAGTGGCTTAAAGGAGCAAAAATATGTAATGATATTTGGCCAAACCTTGTGTAGTTGAACATTTTATGATGAAATTCATTCTCAGTTCCAGAAATACTCAGCAGGCAAATTAACTTTCTTGTAGCTACCATATAAATAGTTTAGGACAGCCTATTCTTAACTGAACTAAATTGGCAACTACAAGTTCCAGCTTATTATTTGCCAAAAGATACTACTTCTCTAAAAATAGGAATTACAAATACATATGTTGTTGCCATTAATATAACTGTCATCATTGACTAGGTTGAGTTCCCAAAATATTTGTCAATTACTAAACATTTTAGGAATAGCAGCTGTCAGAGTGTTAAGGGAAAATGTATGATAACTTTCCATTGACGCTTTTAGTTTGTAAATGTTATTTGACAGGCAGGAGATGTAATTCCAGAAGAAGATTCTGACACAACAACTGACTTTGCTTCTTCAAAACCCCAAAGCTTCATCACACAAACATCTCCACCCCTAGCCAACATAAATGACATGACTGAATGTGTTTGTACACCAAAGGATAGCATGCAGAATCTTGGACCATATTGTATGTCATTTAAATCGCTGAGCGAGGATTCCGCAGATTCTGATTCATCCACTTGTTCCTACAAACAACTTGAATCAAGACCAGTAGAAGTGGATGATAATAAACAGAATGATAAATCAGAAACAAATGTCTCTGAGACATTGATGGGTCTTTCAACAGTGTCAGAGTATCAGAAGACAGCTGAAAACAAGAAATCAAGAGAAAGGCAAGATGCTGGCATCAAAAATCATTCAAAAACACATGGAACAGATATTGAACTTGCTAAATACAGAAGAAGAATTAATACAAGAACTACAAAAGGAAATATATCAGTCTCGAAATCTGCTCACAATGTTGTTGAAGAAACTGCACAGTATTTATACAAACACCAGGAAGATATTTATACCAGCCTGAGAGAAAATGGACAAGTTAATGATGAAGGTACACCATTCAAAACATATAACAATGAAGATTATACCAACAATAAGAGCAATGAAAGGCAGATACCTAGGGCTGCAGAGAAGAAAGCCAGAAAAAATTACTGCTGCATCTCTGTCGGATCCAGTGGTTCTTGTGCGATGATAGACAAAGTTGGTTCTGGTGACATCAGTGAGGCATTGATGTTAAAGATAAATATCAAACAAACAGAATGTGTTGACAAACAAAAGCGAGTTCCAAAAAAGGTAATTTGTGCAAAAGATGATAAAAGTTGTAACAGGGATGTTGGTGTTAAAAACTGTGTTCTATCTGAACAAAAATCAGCTACAACTAGAGATACTAGAGAATACTTAACGGTGACTCCAAAAAGATTGGAGACACATTCATCCTCTAAAGTTAGGCCGGTGAAATCAAAGAATAAAGTAAAGTCCTTAAGAAGTCAAAATGGTGAAGAGACAAGTGACTATGACACTGTTACCAGACCTGATCTTGTACACGAGAAGATTTCATTCAGTGACATCAATACTAATTCTCCAGTCATACAAGATAGTCCAGCAGAAAGTAGCCCTCAAGTCTTGCAATATACAAATCTGGGTAAATTGGGAAGTCCATGTATGAGCTCCTTCAGTCAACAAGAACAAGTAAGAAATCTGCAAATGGAACCCAATTCTGCCAACATAACTGGCAAACTCTGTTCTAAGATGGTGACCAAACGAAAAAATCAGACGAACTACATTTGCCCCATTATGGGTAATACAGACACTATAGCATTGAAGGAGATTTCAGTAGATGGCAAAAAATTCAAGGCAGTTCCCTTGGAAGATGCAAACTGGTCAGATTTTCAGTCAGAGAGGATAAACATATGGAGGCAGAATAGGTCTTCCAGGATACCCGAAAGCTTCCCACGCAGGAATTCTAAATCTCCTGGCTACCATAGAGATGATGACAGTACATCTCCACATCTGCGGTGTGCTAAATGCTTTCAGATAATGTCTGAACAACAAAATAAGGTACCTCTACACTGTGCTGAACAGTTTCAGAGAATACCTGAACAGCAAAATAAGGTACCTTTGCTTTGTACAGAATGCTTTCAGGCAGTGTCCGAGCAACAACATACAACAAACTCTGAAACCGATAGTCTAGAGGATGTTTCAAACTATGGTGCATCTTCATCCACAAACGCTGACATTTATGATGAATTTGCCAGAAAACCAAAAGTGAAGGCCTTAAAACCAGTGAGCCAATTTGTTACTGGACCAATTATCACACTACAACAGCAACCAATTGTGCAAGAATTTGCTCTAAAAGGCAGACAGGAGAGTTTTTCAAATCTGGAATCTTCATGCCCTTTGTGTTACAGAGAACAACTAAACCAACCAGAACCAGGAGTGTCATGTTCGCCATACTTACATCAGTCCAATAAATCCCCTCAAGTGCAGTTCAGCAAATCCCCTCAGATGCAGTTCAGCAAATCCGCTCAGATGCAGTTCAGTAAATCACCTCAGATGCAGTTCAGTAAATCCCCTCAGAACTTGCTACCATCACCAAGATCTTCTTTCAAAGAAAGCAACTCTTCTAACCAGTCAATGAAATTTGACCGGAAGATGTCTCTGTTGGATAAGATTAACTTATTTGTAGACACTAATGCTTCAGGGACACAATCTGGTTCCATCGAAGCTATAGAAGATTTAAACACTATTGCAAGTATTAATACACAACCAGCAAAGGTTGTTGGAAGGCCGCAAAACTTCATTGAATCATTTGACAGTCATTTAAAAGTCCATGTTTGTAAGTCATTTGTAAGTCCACCGTTATCATTATTACAGAGAAGCAAAGTACCAAGAACAGCAGTCAGGATTTCAAGTGCAGGAGGGAATACAGCTATGTCCAGAAGAGACTCGCACTTATACTCCCATTTAACCAGAGATGATGAACTCCATGAAGTGACTGCATATGAGGAAAAGCCTCAAAACACTCAGTTTTACACAGAACCTAGTTTTAGTGTCGATATTAGACCCACACCAGCTGCAGAATCTTGTGGTTCTTTAAACAGGTACAATGTGTTTCTGGATAAATTAGCAAGACATAAAGAGGAATTGGCAAGAGAAAACATAGAGGGCAGTGTAGACCGTGAGCGAAAGGTTGAAACAACATGGTATTCAAAGAATAAATCAGAGGAAGAAACAACCTTGACAAGTGGCAAACCTGCTAATGTAAATAATGGGGATATTTCACCATCACCGTCTACCAGTAGCAATATATTTCCAAAGAAAGTGACATCATCATCGTCTCCCAGTGGCAATACACCTACAATTAAAGTGAAAATCAAAGAGACAGCAAACAGCATTCTAAACAAAAAGCCTGTTACCAAAGATCTTACCATAACTAAAGACAACACCATTGCAGACAAACCTTTGAAGGAACAAAATACAAAAACTGTAGGTAAAAGAAATTCTCCACAAGGATCCAAAACAAGTTTAGGAATAATAGTAACACGTAGACTGAGATCGAATCACAATCAAAATGTAGGCCCGAACAAATGCACAAGTCAGAGTAAATCGAGTAAAGAAACGGATGTATATAGAAGAACAGGTACCAGCATAGCAGTAAGGAAAGACTTGGACAAGAGGCATATAAAAAGTAGTTGTACAGATTTTAACCGATACGGAACTAGAAAAAAAAATAACAGACCATGGACAAGTAGTGGATGTACCCCTGGTTATAGGAGAAATCAGTTCCCAGCTCGTACAGCCAAATCTACTAAACGTTTGTCCAATGCTGGAGAAGTGGAAATAGACAGAAATAGGTTGGATGAAGATGACTGCAAACTGAATGTGATGTCAGATCTACAATGGTCGACCATTGTAAATCCACCCAAGATATCAGAAAAAATATCCCGAAAGCTTGAAGCCACCCAAAATCCTGTCCAAAATTTGATAGGAAAACAGGCAGCCAGGGCAGTGGTTAGAAAAGGAAAGGAAAAGAAAAAAAGAACAGAAGTTATTGAGAAAGCAAAAGAGAACATTCATTCTGATAATGATGCTGAAAAACAAGCATTATTAACCCAGCGTACCTCAACTGATTTACGTTTTAAAAAGATTTATGAAAGTAGCGAGAATTATACAGATGATGTTGAATTAGATTCAGACGATTCTGAATATAATGATGGTATGCAACCGATGTGCAGGCAGAGTGAGCTTAATTCTAACATGGGCAGTGTAGAGCACTACAAGAAAAAATGGCAGAAATGTTACAATGGTGATGTAGCAAACACAAAAGACTATGAAGATTGCCATATTAATGCAAACGATATTGAAATTACAGGTTTTAATTATGAGGACTCTTTTGGATTGATGAATGCCATGGACGAAAGCATAGAGCAGACAACAGATTGGTCAGAGGTTCCCCAAAGTGTGCTTGATATTGTCATGAATGATGAATTGCTAGAGATGCCCCTGTTGTCACCGGTCTATGGGTGTGAGGTTGAACAAAAAACTGTTGCTCTACAACAAGAAGGTGATGAAGATATCGGAACTACTCTATCTATACAGCCCAATGCTGACGCTGCTGACGGTTTGACTATCACATTGGGACAAGCAGACGGAACAGAAGTGGTCATTCAGAGAGATCACCCAAGTTTTAATGCAGTGCTGAGGTTTTACCAGGAACAGAACTTAACAAATGTTATTGGCATGTCGGATGATATGGATCAGGCTAGATCTGGTGGATGTATTGAAGATGATGAGCATGCTAAAGAAGTTCTGTATACTATCCACAATGGGGGAAAGCTAATCCCTTCAGCCACTGATGAAAATAAAACAGTAAAAGAGCTTAAAGAAAATGAAGACATCTATGAAGACTTTGAAAAGAGATTTCTTGAAAGTGAACTGCCTACAAGAGAATTTGTTATAGAATGTTTTAAGGATTCTGAAGCACAAACCTGCTTTGATGAAAACAATTCAGAAACAGAAAAAGACAATACAAATCCATTCTCTCATGGTGAAGGCAACCTCTTTAAAATATTTTCAGCAAATTTTAATTTAGTTGCTGAAAAAACAAGTGACAAAAATCAAAACATTGCAAAACAGGTGCAGTATGAACTTTTACCAAATGCAATACAAGATGAAAATTACAGAGAAAGAATAACTCGGAATTACCAAACTGAAGAAATCATCAAAGAAGAAATTTACTCAGACACAGTTCCATGTAATTCTGATATAGTAACAGAAGTCAAAAACGAAAAGGATTGTGTTAAGACTAAGATTATACAAAGCACAGAAGACCAATCTCATGTACTGGAAACGTTTACAGATGAGACAGAATGTGGAAGACAGGTATGCATCACAAGTGGAAGCCATGAAACTATTAAAACATCAAATAAGTTTGACTATGATAATGATTGTACATTGCTTAGAGGTATAACAAGTGATTTTCAGGAAGAAGAAACTGTTAGTAACTTTACCCAATCTCCAAATTCTGATGACAGAGCTGACAAGAAAGAGAACAAGGAAGCAAGAGCTGACAATTTAAAGACCATAGAATGTTTTCAGAATCTTGAAAATGAAATGATCAATGGCAATGTTGGTGATGAGAGCAATGATTCAACACGTAGAAGAAAGAAAGAGAATAAAAAGAATCCCTTGGCAGAAACTGGATATAAACCAAAGGTTGTATCAAAGAACATTGAACTACAAACACCATTAAAACATACAACATCAAAAAAGGGTAACCCAGAAAAGATAAATGAAAGAAAAGAAGAAATTGAAGAAGGGAAACAAGAAAATACAATGATAATTAAAAATGCAATTAAAGAGGAACAATGGAAGAGAAATCAGAAGAAACTAGAAACGAAAACAGAAGAGAAACAACACATTGTTAAAACATGCAGTGGAGATCAATTCAATTCTGAACCTGAACACAACTCCTGTATTGAGGATGTATTGAAGAATGCTGACCCCCTGATACGATCTGCAGCTTTTGGACTCCGAAGTTTTAAAAAGGCTACTGCAGATAATACTGTTAATATATCACCTGATACCTCAGAGAATTTAGACAAAACTCATAGACAGGATATTGTTGGTAAAGAAGAAATAAATAGTGTTGATGATGAGGAGGAGGAGGAGGAAGAGGTGGAGGATGACACAGATGTTGATTATGAACCTGAGGAGGATAACATAGACAATGATGATGAAGATTATAATTGTATTCAAGAAGAACGTATAAATAAAGAAGTTGATGACATTTATAATGACTTGGCAAAAATAAATGCATCAATTGGAAAAACAGAATCAACACAAATGAAAATCAAGCCTAGAAACAAGATTAAACCTCAACAAACATTCAAAAGGCAGATAAATAAGCCCATGAACATGATAGAGAAACTTAGAAATGAATTTCAGAAGAAGTATGACATAAAAAATACAAGCTTGTTAAACCAGTTAAATAAAAAATCAACTAGTTTAGAAAGCAATGGTGAAGTAAAGAATCCAACTTTAAATACTGCGATTAGAAATGATATTGCAGTTAAAAATGCTGATTTGGGAACATTGAAAAGAGATAAATCTATCGACAGAGTTCATAAGACAAACATTTGCGATAAAATTATCGGTATGAATAAAAGTTTTGATTTGAAAAATGTGGAAGGTGATAAACCTAAGAAAATAGTGCATGTAACGACAAAACCAGAAACTTCGATAAACAAAACAACAGCGGATGAAAGTGAAAGTGAAGACGAGCTGCCAAAGTTTAATGTCTCCAATAAATATGGAGATGTGAAGGAAAAGGAGGAAACACCTGTTTACAAACATACAAATGCATGTGGAGAAAAGGAAAATCAAGAGAAAATACCATTATATGTGGAAGAAATATCGAAGAAATGTTTGGGAAAGGAAAAACGACAGGAACTTCCTACAATAAAAGGTACAGATACAAAACCATTTGTGGATAAAGGTTATCAAGAACTTTCATCCTTAAAAACGACCAAGAAATGTATGGAAAATCAAAATGCACTATCTTCGAACGAATGTGATGAAAAAGACACTCAGCAGGATATTATGGCAAATAAAGTTATTACTAAGAAGAGTGAGGAAACAGAAAATCCCGAGGAACTACTATTACCAAAGTCATCGAAAAAAGCAGCAAAGAAGACCTTCATAAAGAAAATGAAAGATGTTGACGAAGATGATGCCGATTGTGAGAAGAGAAGACAGAGAGAAGAAGCAGTGGCTGCAGAGGGCTTTATCAAGACACAAAAAATGTATTATGATATACTAAAAAAATCATCAATAGATGCTTCAAAGCAGAAGTTACCTGCTAAAGAGGAGACAAGGTATCCAATGTTATTAGGGTTTAGTTTGGGATTATGCGTTTAGTTACTTTTCTCTCTTGTTTGTTGCTTCCAAGGGATCCCATCTTCATTATTTATTGTTTCTGTCCACCGATACTAAAGTAGTTTCCCGAAAATGAAACACTTTTGTTTTTGACAAACCTTTTACATGTATTTTTGAAATAACTGTTTTTCATTGTTGCTCTGATGTTGTTGTTTTTTGAGTGGTAACTAGCTATAATACATTTGAAAAATGTGTTTATTTTTTAAATGGTGGGTGTTTTTATTAAGATAGTCATGAATATCTCATGTTCAGCTTTAAATCTTTAATTTCTTAGATTGTCTAATGTTATGTTTTTATTTACTAAAATGTATATTAATTCTTGGCCTTAAAAACGTTTTTTTTTTGAGGCATTGAACTTTGTATTGACTATTATCTGACCATACTTATATTTTGAACATTTATTTGTAACCCTTCATTTATGAACATTTTAAAATTCAAAAAAATAACAACATTTCATTTTTCATGGTGGAAAAATGCGAATAGTTTCAAACGTTATGAGTGCATGAATATTCATTTTACTGTTGTCTGTTTCATTTCTGTATCTGCATTTAGATTGAATTTCTGTTTTTATGTTTTGTTGAGTTGAGTTTTTGAAATGTATACCTTATCAGACTATTCTTTCAAAGAGTGTATCACATATACATTTTTTTCTGCCATGATTAAGTCCTGTTTATTAATTCCCGTCTTCATAGCTGTGTTTGTGTTATGCATTCCCTTGACACAATCTACAGTTAAAACTAATATCTCAATTTATTAATCCACTATCATTTTCGATTTACTTAAAATTTGCTTGCATATAATTAAATACAATATGGAGTTCTCATTTTTGCTTTGTTATTCTACCAAATGTTTATATAAATTTATATATATTACTGGTGCAATATCATCAACAGTTAGTAATTAAAATGTAAAGACAGTTTGCTTTGAACTATTCTTTTAACAGAATACCAGGATGGGGAAGTTGTACACACAGACAACAATGGTATAGGTTTACAATTTCAATAACTTGACTAGTTTCAACTACCACGTAGTCTTTTAATCAGGGTTTCAAAGTTTCATTCTAATAATTAATATTAACCCTTAACCTGCTATGAATATATAATGGACTGTCCTTTCTTTGAATTTGGACCATTCCATTTATGCTACAAAGAGTTACTCGCAGGCTGATCTGGGTTTACACTGGCTGCAAAGGCTGTTGTAGTCGCCCTTAGCAGGCTAAGAGTTAATGGTTGCGAAACTTCAAGTTATGTAGCAAAACTAACGGGACGACTTGCATGTTTTAAAACAAAAATCAAGATTGTCATTTGTCCCTTACAGCACTTACAAACAGTATACCCACACAACCAGCTTCAGTGATTATAAAGTGTGTCATCCTGATATGTCAAAGACTATCATCGATTGAAGGCACATACTGTTTGGCGTACTTTGAGTTAAAACATAAAACACAAGTTTTAAGACACTCTGATTTCTATACACAGTACTTCCATTTGTGATGTTGCACAAGACGTGCCAGCTGGGATACCAGTTCTTGGGGACAGGGTCATATCAAAGGCCATATCAGATGCTGAACGAGCTATGGAGGGGACAGGCTCCCTTAGTGATGATGATGGTGACGACCCTGTGGTGATTGATGACCTCGCCACAAGATGTAGGTGAGTTTGATGATGATGATGATGATGATGATGATGATGATGATGATGATGATGATGATAGAGTGTTGATTGATGACTTACCCACCAGCTGAGGTTATCATGAAGATGATAAATAATTATGATGATGGATGATGATGATAATGGTGATTGAAGATTTACTCTAAGATTTACTCTCTAACTGAAGGTAAGATTGAGAATAAATGATGATGATGATGATGATGATGATGATGATGATGATGATGATAATAGAGGTGATTGATAAATTACCCTCCAGCTGAAAGTAAGCTTCAAAATAAATCATAATGATGATGGTGTTGATAGAGTGGTGATTGATGATTTACCCTCCAACTGAAGTTAAGTTTGAGAATAAAGGATGATGATTGATGATGATTGATGATGATGATTGATGATGATTGATGATGATGGTAATAATGATGATCGATTCTAGAGGGTAAATGATGATTTATCCTCCAGCTGAAGGCAAATTTGAGAGTAAATGGTGATGATGATGAAGGTTGTGGTGATGATGACAATGATGTAGCTTAGATTGATGTAGGTCTGTTATATGGTGCACCTTACTCCAAGGATATTTCCAATTATGATGACTATATTAACGTAATGGTATTGGCTTTTGACTTGGGTCAATAATTTTTGGCATTTTTTTACTGCAATTGATCCTAACCAAACTTTGTCAAGGTTGTTATGGCAATAAAAGCTTTGGCAATTTCGAAAACCACCAATACCAGATATTTATAGCACCGCCTTCACAAAGTGAAGTGGGGGCTATATATAGGAATTGCATTGTCCGTAATGTCCTCTCACATCATGTAACACATTTTTGTCCTGTTGTTTGACTTAGAATTTTCCACTCTAATAGTGTTAACCTGTTAACCTGTTAACACATTTTTTCTCAAACATTTTCAAATTGATTGTTTCCAAACTTCATGTACACATAACAACTGACACTTCTAAGTGACACATAACTGACCTTATGTCCCTGTACATCACCCATCATTGATTGCCTAATTTATTACAGAAGTATGGCCCTTTGTTTGACTTAGAATTTTCCACTCTAATGTTGCATAATGACCTGTTAACACATTTTTTCTCAAACATTTTCTAATTGATTATGTTCCCAAACTTCATGTATACATAACAACTGACACATTGTTGAAGCCTAATTTATAACAGAATTATGGCCCTTTAGTTGACTTAGAAGTGTCACTCTATACTGAAGTTCATGTGGCTTTCACTTTAAAACTTTTCATGGATGGTTATTACACTTGACATATAGTTCACATGTGATGATATGACCTCTGCATCTCAGGTTTTTCGATTCTGCATTATATTTTTACAGAATTATGGACCTTTGTTTTACTTAGAATTTTTTTCACATTAAAAAATTAACAGATATTTTAGGTATTTATTTTTCTTGATTTTGCCCATCCTCATCGGCTATGCAAAAATGTGGGGATATTCATCACCTGCAATGATAGTTCTAGTTATAAACAGAGTTATGGCCCTTGTTTTAATGGGAACTACTATATGTTGCCTTGTTAACACACTAGCACCTTTGTTTTGCAACTCATCTTTACCAAAATATGTCTGGGTCTTTATATCGATGAAAGCTCTGACAGGTTAATAAAACACCAATATTGGATATTAAACAACAGTGCCCATGTTTTAATGAAACATGCTATATATTTGCATTGCTAACAATGTAGCTCCTTTGCCTATCAAATTGTTACCAAACTTGATCAAAATACTTATATTAATAACAGACAAATACAGTATGAAGAAATGATTTTAGCTATATTTGACAAGAATCAATGGAGTTATGGCCCTTGATTTATTGAACAAATGTTAAATTATTCTTGTCTCCCAATTTCATCCAATCTTAAGTATATTTGGGCTGACTGCCCAAACATAGAAAAAGCTCAGCACAAATTTCAAAACCAGCTATACCTGATTAGAATAAACAGAGTTATGGCTCTTGATTTTATTGACACAATGCTATATTTTGCCTTAGGAGCTGTTTAGGGCCTCCATCTTTCATACAGTCATTACTAAACTTGTTCCAGCTGTTTAAATTATTCCTTAACCCGCTAAGCATTACTATAATAGCCTTTGCATCCATTGTAAACTCAGATCAGCCTGTGAGTATAACTCGCAGGCTGATCAGGCTTTACAATGTCCGACTGCAGTCATTTCCCCCAAAACACACCTTTGTCACATAAATGGAATGGTCTTAATTCAAAGAATGAATGTTCCATTATATATATGTAGTGGGTATAGGGTTAATAACAGCTCAATTTAAAAATTGGCAAATGATGTAATACCCAGGGAAGCACACCAAACTTCAAAAGAATGAGCAGCAAACTGCAATGTGATTAGGATGTTTGTTTTTACATAAAAGTTTCAAGGTGGAGGAGTCAAAATTCCAAATACTTTATATATCTCCCATGTGGGCTTATTCTAACCAACGCCAAAACTAGACTCAAGGTTTTATGGTTCTTATTTTCCGCAGTGCAAAATGTGTCCTTGGATAATGCTCTACGGACACAAGCAGTTAAAAAATACTATCAAAGATAATTTAATCATAGAGACATCTTTTCCATTCAGAAAGCTTAAAAATGGGTCAGTGTTCATCCCAAGCTTCATTGATATATATTTTAATTATTAAATATTCATTCGTTGGGCCTTCTGAAAAACGTTAACTAATTTACATTATTTAAATTCTGTTGGACAGGTACCAGCTGATCGAAGATGAAGATAAGATCAATTTGGGTGGAATCGCCTACTTTGGGGAATATGTGTTACCATTTGTGTATGTGAATGGTTACAAGTTTACTCCACTGAAGGATGCACTCACGATGTTCCAGCCACGGCATTGTCCGTCCGTCTGTACCATACCCAGGAGCATTCTTCAGAAACACAAGAAACTTATGAAGTCGTTTAGCACCTGGGAACAGGTCTGTGTGTTGTCACTCTTTTTTGTTTTTTGTCCTTTTGTTTCTTTAGCCTAATTACTAACTTTACTCTGTTTTGAACAGCGCCTCCTTGGCCGAGGTGTTAACAATGTTGCATTGTAAACCTTCTCACCTTTCACTGCTGCGGGTTCGAATTCCACTGGGATCTCGACTTGTAAGTGAGGAAGTGTCGATTCTTACAGATGACGGGAGGTGTACAGTACTGGTTCTACCCAGGAAAAGTGGGTGATCGGCCTCCACCACAAAAAAATCGACCATCATATATAACTTTACATGTGTTGAAATGGACGTAAAACACCATACAAACTGTTTTGAACACCTCCAGAATTTTCAGACTTAATGCATTCATTAAGCCGCACTTAAAAATTTAATATTTGCCCTTTTCCCAACCGACCCGGAAAAAAAGGCCGACCCAAATATTTTGTTCTCATTTTTGGAACCGTTTTTTAGCTCTACTGGCCAAGGGCCAGCAGAGCTTATGGGATGGTGTGTTGTCCGTCTTCCGTCGTCCGTCCGTCGTCCGTCGTCCGTCGTCCGTTAACTTTTGCTTGTGTTCACTCTAGAGGCCACATTTCTGATGCAATCATCATGAAACTTTGTCAGAATGTTTGTCTTAATGAAATCTCGGTCAAGTTCGAAAATGGGTCATGTGGGGTCAAAAACTAGGTCACTAGGTCAAATATTGGAAAAACCTTGTGTACACTCTAAAGGCCATATTTTTGACCCGAGCTTGATGCAACTTTGTCAGAATGTTTGTCTTAATTATATCTTGGTCAAGTTTGAAAATGGGTCACATGGGGTTAAAAACTAGGTCACTAGGTCAAATACTTGAAAAACCTTGTGTACACTCTAGAAGCCGTATTTCTGATTCAATCTTGATGAAACTTTGTCAAAATGTTTGTCTTAATTATATCTTGGTCAAGTTCAAAAATGGGTCACATGGTTTTAAAAACTAGGTCACTAGGTCAAACTTTGGAAAAACCGTGTGTACACTCTAGAGGCCATATTTTTGACCTGATCTTGATGAAACTTTGTCAGAATGTTTGTCTTAATGAAATCTCGGTCAAGTTCAAAAATGGGTCACGTGGGGTCAAAAACTAGGTCACTAGGTCAAATACTTAAAAAAACTTGCATACACTCTAGAGGTCATATTTGTGACCCAATCTTGATGAAACTTTGTCAAATTGTTTATCTTAATTATATCTTGACCAAGTTCGAAAATGGGTCACATGAAGTTAAAAACTAGGTCAAATATTGGAAAAACCTTGTGTAGACTCTAGAGGCCATATTTTTGACCCGAGCTTGATGCAACTTTGTCAGAATGTTTATCTTAATTGTTTGTCTCAATGAAATCTCGGTCAAGTTCGAAAATGGGTCATGTGGGGTCAAAAACTAGGTCACTAGGTCAAATATTGGAAAAACCTTGTGTACACTCTAAGAGGCCATATTTTTGACCCGAGCTTGATGCAACTTTGTCAGAATGTTTGTCTTAATTATATCTTGGTCAGGTTTGAAAATGGGTCACATGGGTTAAAAACTAGGTCACTAGGTCAAATACTTGAAAAACCTTGTGTACACTCTAGAAGCCGTATTTCTGACCCAATCTTGATGAAACTTTGTCAAAATGTTTGTCTTAATTATATCTTGGTCAAGTTCAAAAATGGGTCACATGGTGTTAAAAACTAGGTCACTAGGTCAAATATTGGAAAAACCGTGTGTACACTCTTTGTCAAAATGTTTGTCTTAATTATATCTTGGTCAAGTTCAAAAATGGGTCACATGGTGTTAAAAACTAGGTCACTAGGTCAAACTTTGGAAAAACCGTGTGTACACTCTAGAGGCCATATTTTTTACCCGATCTTGATGCAACTTTGTCAGAATGTTTGCCTTAATTATATCTTGGTCAAGTTTGAAAATGGGTCACATGGGGTTAAAAACTAGGTCACTAGGTCAAATACTTGAAAAACCTTGTGTACACTCTAGAAGCCGTATTTCTGACCCAATCTTGATGAAACTGTCAAAATGTTTGTCTTAATTATATCTTGGTCAAGTTCAAAAATGGGTCACATGGTGTTAAAAACTAGGTCACTAGGTCAAACTTTGGAAAAACCGTGTGTACACTCTAGAGGCCATATTTTTGACCCGATCTTGATGAAACTTTGTCAGAATGTTTGTCTCAATGAAATCTCGGTCAAGTTCAAAAATGGGTCATGTGGGGTCAAAAACTAGGTCACTAGGTCAAATACTTGAAAAATCGTGTGTACACTATAGAGGTCATATTTGTTACCCAATCTTGATGAAATTTTGTCAAATTGTTTATCTTACTTATATCTTGATCAAGTTCGGAAATGGGTCACATGAAGTTAAAAACTAGGTCACTAGGTCAGATATTGGAAAAACCTTGTGTACACTCTAGAGGCCATATTTTTGACCTGAGCTTGATGCAACTTTGTCAGAATGTTTGTCTTAATCATATCTTGGTCAAGTTTGAAAATGGGTCACATGGGGTTAAAAACTAGGTCACTAGGTCAAATATTGGAAAAACCTTGTGTACACTCTTTGTCAAAATGTTTGTCTTAATTATATCTTGGTCAAGTTCAAAAATGGGTCAAATGGTGTTAAAAACTAGTTCACTAGGTCAAACTTTGGAAAAACCGTGTGTACATTCTAGAGGCCATATTTTTGACCCGATCTTGATGCAATTTTGTCAGAATATTTGTCTCAATTATAGCTTGCTAATGTTCGAAAATGGGTCACACAGGGTAAAAAAAAACTAGGTCACTAGTACACTCTAGAGGCCATATTTCTCACCCGATCTTGATGAAACTTTGTCGAAATGTTGTCTTAATTATATTTTGGTCAAGTTCGAAAATGGATCCCATGGGGTCAAAAACTAGGTCACTAGGTCAAATACTTGAAAAACCTTGTGTACACTCTAGACACCATGTAGTACGACTCGATTCATCAATGGTATAACAGCCAGTAGAGCGTTCACAGGCCCTCTTGGGCCTCTTGTTTTTTAATTTGCTGGTCGTATCGAGATGCTGCTAATAACAATACTAACAAAAATATGTTCGCCGATTCTTTAGCACGTTTTCAAATTGTGTTGAAGTGAGTGCTTGAAGGTCAATAATTGCAGCCTCTCTATGACCAGACATGTGATCGCAATCTCTACCAGGGTCATTTGTTGTATGTGGAGGCAAGGAAAGACAACTCTAGGTAGAAAGTGACATTTGGTTAAAAAAGTAAATATTCTTTTGTCAATTGTTGCGATAAAAATCGTTTTTAAATCAAATTGAACTATTGTGTCAAATAGAATGTACTGGCACAAAAATGCCAATATTTGGACCGAGGTCCTAAATGAAGTTATCAACCATTATTTGGGCCCTGTTGTCAGGACATTTTACATATTTTTTTAATCAAGATTAATGTGAAACATTACAATTTCATAGTTTCTGGAAGGTGAATATTTATAACATTTTAAAGACAAAAGCTAATTTCTTATCTCCATCAAAAAGTCTTCAACACAGTGCGGTAATTTCCACTATGAACGTACATATAATAAGCTGCTGTTAAATAAACCGTACATGGTTGCATTAGATCTTTCCTTTCGGAAAAATACTAAAACAACACATAACACACCAAATGTTTTCCCTTCGAAGTTTCATTATTGGCTCAAGCAGGCGAGCAGACTTAGGACGTAATATTGTGCAATCTCTTTAAATTAAATACAGTATTGCAGAGCTGTAGATAATTTTTGACTGCAATGAGTATTTACTTATCAGATTCAAAATGAATGCGTAAAAGGAAAACTTTCAGATTTAACAATTGTTTTAAATAGTTCATGCTTTAAATTGGATCTGAATTAATACATTTAAAATAAACAATTTTCTGATTAAATGGAAGTTAAGTAAAACAAAAGAAACACTGCATGACCTTAATATTAGACACATACTTGTAACAATTTTCATTATGTAAATATGGAATAAACTGTTCCACAGGACGGTACATACAAATATAATACTCATGATTTTTAAAAGTTATGAGTTTGTGTAGTAAGTTGTTGAGTAATGATACTCACAATTTTAAATAACTGAGGGTTTTTGTAAAAAAGTAAGAGTAAAATACTCAAAAACTCAGCTTATCTACCATGTCTACAGCTCTGGTATTGAAATGGCTGAACTAATGAATATTTCGTGGAATCGAGTGTGCAGTATATACATTATACAGCAGAAATTTCTTTTTTCCTTTAGCATATATAAGAGTAAAAAACATTCTTTCTGAAACCACAAGGTGTACAAATTTAGCTCTCATATATTTCATATAGCATTAGCTTATGATCCTTTGTTCAAATGGTGACGACCCGGGTTTGCAGATTTTATACATACCAGTTAATAGAACAATCTTTAAAAAATCTCGGAAGCTACAAGTTAGAGCTATAGGTCTAATATTTACCATGTACCATACATTCTTAACACTTTAAAACGTTTAAAAGTTTTGCATATAGTTATATAGGAAAATTAAATCTTTAAAGTCTTCTTTTCTGAAACTAAAAGAGACAGAGGTCTAATATTTCGCATGTGCCATGGCTAATTGTCCTCTACCAATTAGCATGTTTGAATGGTGACAATGTGTTAAGTTTACCCTATCCTTCAGGGTCAAAGTTTTACATAATCTCATGACCCCAGCATACCGACAGGGAATGAAGCAGTTGGCAGCGATTGATACATTCGGTAGTGTCCAGAATGCAATGTATGACTAAGGTAAGTATTTCAAGTATTTTGCCCCTTTGTGAGAAGTATTGTCTAAAAGAACTACATCATGCTTAATGTGCACTAAATTTAGAATATGAATTCCATTTTTGGTGAAATATGAAGGTATATTATTTGAAATAATTTCAAATAAAGCAACTGACAGATATTTTTTTTGTGCATAAAAATTGCTTTTTGACTTTAACGAACCAAATGCTCGTACATGTTTGAACATTCAGCTCATTTGGGCTTACAGTCATGAAAAAACAATCATCCTAACATACACAGTAAAAATTTCAGCGCGCAAAATGTATTTCTGAATTTTTAAATGAGACAACTCAAGGGTAAGAAAGAAAAAATGTAGCGAAATGCAGCAGTTGTAAAATATTTTGGCAGCGACTTGAAACAGGTCACTGATCAAGATTTTTTTGCCATCAAATGAAATTGCGATTTTAAAGCTTTTATTTATCCCAAAATGTTTATAAATGTTTATTTCAAATAATATATAATCACCATTCTAAAATTAGTGCACCATTCTAAAACTAGTGCACATTAAGCCTATGTATTTCTTTTAGACAATACTCCTCACAAAGGGGCAAAATACTTGAAATACTTAATTTTAAAGTCATACATTGCATTCTGGACACTACCGACTGTATCCATCGCTGCCAACTGCTTCATTCCCTGTCAGTATACTGGGGTGATAAGGGAACATCTTATCACTTACCTGACATTATTTGTCTGACCCACTTGGAATGCTACTGCTGAAAGTGTCTACAATGGACACTGTTATCAGGTGAGCGAATTAGGGCCATTTTGACCATCTGGTTTTAAAACTTTGTATTTATTTTCATTTGTAAATTAATACATGCTAATTCAATATATTAATTAAAATTTTCTTCTGATAAATTTTAAAAATATTTGCCTACCTTTGGAAAAATTTGTAGGGCAAACGTAAATGTTTTTAAGGGTGGCCTTATTCTAATTAGAGTATTTCAAGTAAAATTTGGCAGGCCTACATATTATTTTATCCTCTTTAGTTTACTTTAAGAAAGATCCACCAAACTTAAGGCCAAATAGAGTTATATGTGTGGTTCCGGTTTCCCGACCGATCCCTTGTTAGGGGCCAACACCCTAAACACTTTATGCCAAAATAAAAACCCAAAACAAACTAGAAACAAAACAAACAAAATTGTTTACATCTTTTTAGCTCACCTGAGCCAAAGGCTCAAAGTGAGCTATTGTGACCGCTTTTTGTCCGTCCGTCGTCCGTTATCTCTTGCTTAATCAACTTCTCCTTGGACAATTTTGACCTAATTTCACGTGGATGATACTGAGGTTAAATTATTCCAAAATTTTTTACAAATTAGATCAATCTGACTTCCAAGATGGCCGCCATTACCATATATGGTCAAAACCTTAAAAAAATCTTCTTCTTGAGAACTGCTAAACAAAATTTTTTTTTTTTTATTATAAATGATCGCCAACTCCTGAACTACAAAAGTTATACAAACAAAGTTCCTAGATTAAAAAATGGCTGTGCTCCGGGGTTCCAAAGTTTGTTACTATGGAGATTTTACAGGTTTTCCATAGACTTATATAGGGCATTTGTAAACGACATCTCCTCAGAGACAGCTTGACCAATTTAGACCAAATTCCACGTGCATGATATCAATGCCTTCCAAAGTTTTGCAAATTAGGTCAATCATCCAAGATGACCACCATTACCATATATGGATTTAGTTAAAAATACTGTTTTCCTTGTTAAGACGATAGGGCCATCCTTAAAAAAGTGTTTGTTTGCTGTGCTCCGACCGACCATCTGAAAAGGCAGCGACCGATTTTTTTTTTATAGCCTTTTCGGAATTTTTTTTTACTAAAAAATTATTCGTAAAGAAATATTAATGAGGTTATCCACAGACTGCATTATAATACATTGAGATAGGAAATTATGATTTGTAAAAATGCTTAACCAGGACTGTGGCAAAAAAAAAGAAAAAAAAAGAAGACCTACCTACCTACCTACCCACTTAAAAAATTCAGGGTCGGGTCGGAGCACAGCAAACAAATATTTTTTTAAGGATGGCCTTAATTTCTCATCCGATCTTTACCAAACTGTTAACAGATTGTTAATATCAGTGAAAGCTCCGACAAGATTGAAAACCAGCCATATCGGACCAGTAACAGCGGAGTAATGGCCCTTGAATTATTGAAAAATGACATTTTCAGCCTTGTGAACACTCTAGCGCCTTCATTTTGTATGTTCCTCTACAAAGTGTGTTCAAATTTTGACCCTGGGGTCTAATTTGGCCCCTCCACAGGGGTCACAGTTTTCCATAGACTTATATATACTATAAAAGTTGTACAAATGAAGTTCCTAGGGTAAAAATTGGCTGTGCCCCGAGGTTTCCTATCCATCAGTTTCCATACAAACTTTCTCTGTAAATACGAAGAACCAAGTTTTGTAACTTTACCTTAAATATGTCGTACAAAGTTTTCAATCTAATAATCAATTGCACTTGTTAACTACTTTTTCCTCTTTGCAAAAATGCTCAGGTGAGCGACTCAGGGCCATTTGGACCTCTTGTTTCTCCTTCTTTTGGTTTTAAATTAATTTTTCAAAATTAAATCAAATTCACTTTTGTTTTTTATATGATTTCTCCATGCTTTTTTTTTTATTGAGCCTGTTTACTTAGTGATCACAATGTCATCCGGGTGTATGTGTGTCCATCCGTGTGTTAGTCCGTCTGTGCGTCCGATTTTTATTTCCTAATAATTTCTTCGTTACTTTCAAGAAAATAACCAAACTTCTCCAAAATGTTCTGTATATGCATCAAACATCATGTGCAGAATTTTGGATCTCTGTGACCTACTTTCGACGAAATATAGTCAAGTCCAGTCTCTGCTATGACATGCGTATCTCGCTTCTTTCTCACAGGATTTTCACCAAACTTGACCAAAATGTTCCTTATATCATCATCTAACATCATGTGCAGATTTTCGAATCGCTGTGACCTACTTTTGGCGAATTATAGGTCAATTCCGGTCTCTGCTATGACATGCGTATCTTGCTTCTTTCTCGCAGGATTTTCACCAAACTTCATCACAATGTTCCTTAAATGCATCCAAGATCATGTTCAAAATTTCGGGTTGCAGTGGCCTACTTTCGATAAAACAAATTCACACCCGGTCTCCGCTACAACATGCATCCCCACTGTTAATGACATTAATTAAATTAATTATTAAGTATGTAAGGAACAAATATATCTCGGGATTGACATTACTGTTGGTGAGATCAAACATCTGGACTTTTTCATAATAGGGCTCAACATGTATATATAGGACTGGGCCTTCTAGTTTTTATACTAGAAAATACCATTGTTCATGTGCAATTAAATGAATATTTTACAGAATTTGGAAAGCCTTGTTGATAAATCATTTTTCAGGTATACAAGTTGGAGTTGATCAAGATGAAGAAGGGTCCACCCATCAAGACAGGGGACATGCTCCTCAAGCTGGACTGCCTCATCAACCTACTGCTCGACCTTGTGAAGCAAATCATACAAAAACACCTCAACACGAAACTGAAACGCAGTCAAGACTGCGACATTGCTTCATATACTGTATTCACATCTATGTCTCAGACTGGAAGTTAATAGTGTTTGAAAAGTCTAACTTGAAAGGGTTTAAAAGTTCAGACACGAGTTTACCTGAGCTGTTGATATAAAAATTCTAGCCTGGTAGTAGCTAGATGATTTTGCGATTGTTTTTTAAGTTTTACTGATCTGTTTAATTTTTACCATAATTTTTTTTTGGCATGATATGTAGTTGGTGCCAAATACCATTCATGTTGATCTTGAATGCCAAACATGACTCACAGTGGCCATTTTTGCTCATATAAAAGTAATATTGTAAAAACTTCTGGGAGCTACTCCTCTAAATTTACTCATATGGTTTTCCTAAAACTTCACACTAATAATGCACATGTTGCATAGCTGTTCCTCAATACAATTTGTTTCAATCAGAAATCCAAGATGGTTTCCATGGCTAAAAATAGATTAAAACAATATTAGTGATCGCTTTTCCTCTAAAACCATCAGTGGTAATAATTTAGAACATTTACCAAAATAACTGATATGGCCTGTAGTTTTTCATAAACGAGGTTATTTTGATTGTTAACATAAGTTTTAAGAATACTATGATACTTATTTGTATTTTGTTGATAGAATAAGATAAGAATTCCAATAATTGAATTCTTAGCTCTACTGACCAAAGAATTCTTAGCTCTACTGACCAAAGATCAGCAGAACTTATGCTGTGGTGCGGCATCCGTCCGTCCTCTTTTTTTTGTAGCGACTACTCCTCTAAAACTACTAGATTCAATGTTGCCCATGATGTCTAGTTGATCCTACCAAAAATTCATGTTGATGCAAAATCCAAGATGGCCGCCAAATTTCAGGTCAGCCAGGTATTAAAGTTTGTAGCGACTACTTCTTGAAATCTATGTGATATTTATATGGGTCTTTTTCTAAAATGATCAGCATGACATGTTGTTGATCCTTGTTGAAAATTATTTTGAATCAACATTAAACATGGCCCTCTTTATTTACATAGTTATATAGTAAAAATTTGTAACGACTACTCCTCTGAAACTACTCAACGGATTTTCATGAAACTTCACAGGAATGTTGCTTTTGATGTCCAGTTGATCCTGCAAAATGTCAGGTCAGCCTGAAATTCAAGACGGACATGGCTATAAATAGATTTTTAAAAAATAGATTTGTAGCAACTACTTCTTGAAAACTGTAAGTGATATTGATATGGGACTTTTTCTAAAATGATCAGCATGACGTGATGTTGGTCCTTGTTGAAAATTATTTTGATTCAACATTAAACATGGCAGCCAGTAGCCATCTTTGTTTACATAGTAAAAACTTTTAGCGACTACTCCTCCGATAGTACTTGACAGTTTTCATGAAACTTCATAGGAATGCTAATCTAGCTATCAAAACCTATTAGTAGAGCTTCAATGTCATTGACCGCTTGTTTAAATTCTATATGTAATTAAGACCTGTAATACACTAAAAATCAGGTCATACCTGAAGGGTTAACTGAATTTAATGTTGTTTAATGACAGCAGTAGTAGTGTTCAACGAGGCCAATATAGGCGGCTTTGAAGTAAAATACTTCTAATAAGCCGGTGCCAGGGGGGTATGCTCCACAAATGCTACATAACATTGCATTTATAGTAGCTGCCTGTACGTATCATTGTTGTGTGATGATGCTTGTTTAAAATGTTGTGTGACGTATTGGAACTGCCTCATTGATTTCCATGCCCCATGTGGTGTTTGGGCAAGAACTGCTTATCAAGGCAGAGAGGTAAAATCCCTCGGAATTCATTTTCTTTTTGTCGTGTTCATTAAAGGTCTTCATCATTGTTTCAGGTGCTACTTGAGTGGCGACAGAAAACAATGATCATAGCTGTAGCGAAAATAGGAGTGCTTACACCAGAATTTGCAGCAACTGCAGTTCTGCAGGTTAGAACGGTCTAGGCCCATTCTCCATATTTTTATCTAGATGTAAATGCCTGGAATCTTCATTCTTGTTGGCACCATATAGCCTTTTTGTGTTGGTGCGCTGGAAATCCCAATTCCAATTCATAGTTTTCCATAATCCAATATTTTTAACTGTTATGGAAATATACAAAGTAATTTCAACTGCACATCTAGCTGAACAGAAAGGACCAACTGGTGATTCAGCCATCATTTGCAAATTTAATAAATCTGTGTTGTGTTTATGTTATGGCTTTATTTCACTACCACACTGCAAGTTTTATGTTAAACTCTTTTAATTCATGAACCTAAATAGATAGCTGTTGGACCAATTTTAACCCTTAACTCGCTACATATACATAATGGACTGTTCTTTCTTGCAATTAAGACCATTTATGTGACAAAGGGTGTTTTGCTGACTGATCAGCAGCCAGACATTGTACCCTATGATCAGCCTGCGAATTACTCATAGTCTTTTTGTATAATTTTTAAGCTCATCGATTATAAAATATCATTATATATCATATTATTTGTCAATTTTAAGTTGGACGCCTTTACCCACACGAAAAAGTACAATATCATTTCTTTATAAAATATTCAAATTAACAAGTAACTGTGATACATGCCTTGTGTGTGATATAATATTATATTATAGTTATATTGTACTGAATAATTGTTATTGGTTAATATCTGAAGTTGTTGTTTTTCTCTTTCTTTCCTCCTTTATAGCCGTGAGGGTAAGGTTTCAATTGATTTAGAAAAAAAAGTCTTTAAAATATCCAAATTGTCATAATTTTTCATGAAAGGTATTTGTACATTTAAAATATCAAATATGCATGTCTGAACCTATTGTTTGGGGTGCTTGTTTCAGCCAAAGGTTTTGTGGCATTAATAGGAGCAATTTTATAAATACGTACATAAGTTATAGATCATTAGAACTGGAATGTTTAATGGTAAAGAAAAATACCTTACTTTTCAAAATCGGTTGAGGAAGCCAAAAATGCTTTTTGGTGGGGCTTTTCCAATGTAAATTCCATGTGGCTGGTGCAGCAGAAAATTAAGAAATCTCAAATAACTTCAGTTAGGCCTAATATTTTGCTATCAATCTCATTAAAATCAAATCTTTAAATTACACTTTGATACTCTCCGCTATATGATCTGACATGAGAAGATCAACTAAAGTCAACCAATGAAATTGCGTGTTTCATATGCACTTCAGGTGATATTCGAATGAACTGAACAAACGAAAATCCACATAAAATACTGTGGCATGCACGATAAATTCAAAGTAATGCACTGAATGGCATGTTTTACAGCCAAAATATGAAGAAAATCACGAGCGCGGTCATGTTTTTTGAAAACATTCGGAACATAATATTTGTATCTGAAAAATACATATTCTACCGAGATTACTGCAACATTAGGTTTTCTATATTGTACATAATAAATAATACATCTGGCCCACTTAGCGCAGTTGGTAGCGATATAGACTATTGCAACGTTCTATTATTACCCATGAGTGTAATTTTAGTGTGGGTTACGAGTTCAACTTTTTTTTGTACAGCTACTGAATTCTGTCAAACAATCTTGGTTTTATTCAGCAAATATTTAATAATGGTTGATGTGTTATGTTTGTCAACACAATTTGTTTGTGTTTTAGAAGCTAAAAGTTACGGACATTGTCTTTTTCAATACCGAGCGTAGACTGCTCCACAGCGTTTGACTGAAACGCAACATGCGCATGAAGCGATTTTGTAGGCTGAAATCTGATGGCTAATCATAAGATCAATCTGACGTGACCTCCAATGTAGTGTTGTCAGATCCTTAGTAGTGTAGAGTATCGTAGCGTGATAAAGGGTCTGATTTTAATGAGATTGTTTTTTATATAAAACTTTCAGAGTTTCTTAATTTACATTTATCCAACACATTAAAAATAATTTTGGATAAAAATTCTAAAAAAATATATTTTTCATGCAGCAGAATTTTGCATTGAAAATGCACTATCAAAAAAGTTTTTTGGATGTGAAATTTTTATTAACCGATTTTGAAAAGTAGAGCATAGAAGGGTATTACCTACAACCTAAGGCATACTGTTGAATACTCACAGAATTTTATAGAAAAGTAATATGTTTGTTATATATACCACTATCAAGCAATACAACCATGTGATAAGGAAGGTTATCTCCTATCAGTAATCCTGTTTTACCTCTCAATTTTTTAAATGATGTGAGGAGGCTATTTCCGAACATGTGAGGGGCTGGCCGAGTACTAAGTGAGGGTATTGCCAAACACTGTCTACTTTAAAACAACAATGTCACAAAACGCCTTGATTAAAGAATGTATGATGATATGTTTTAGTTTTACAATATTTAACAATATTCCCATTAAAACGTGCTATTTCAAGTCCGTATCTTCCTCAACACACTTAAAATAGGAATGTCTCGTACAATGTTCCATTGTAATAAGAACGTCTCATAAAAGTTTCAGGTTTCATGCAGTCATTGTACTTTATCACTTGTAGCTAGTGCCTATTTCAACTTCGTTTGCCTCATCTGGATCAACCAGGACGGCCATACTAAACATCTTGATCTTTGCATCCTCATTCATGTTGGTTTTGGTTCTTAAGAGATTTTTGTTAGAACTGCTGTTTTCTTTCTTTTATAGCTTTGTCTTATGAGCCACATGTGGTTCTGGGGGACCCCGTTTGGTTTCGGAGCAAAGAATAGGGCCACTGCAGATCCCGTTGGATGGGTAGGCAGAGGGTTAGAACCCCAAATTCATGTTCATTTTATCATTTTTTGTTCATGCTCGTTAAAGGTCTTCATCATGACCCCTGCATTGTTGCAGATGTCATCTCGCTCAAATCACTAGAGCAGTGGCAGAAAAACAATAAAAGTGGCTCCAGGGTAAATGGAGTGTCTACAACAGAATTTGCAGCAACTCTGCAGTTCTGCAGATGAGAATGTTCTAGGCCCATTCTCCATATTTTATCTCGATGTACATGGAGGATGAGCCTGGCATGTTCATTCCTGTTAGGTGCCATATAACCTTTCATGTGTTGGGAGGCCTTAACACCCAATTCAATTCAATTCCATTGTCTTATGATTATTTTATTTAGCTTCACTTCCTATTGTTTCGCCCTTTGTGGTACCGGGGGCCCCGTTTGGTCATGGGGCAAAGAATAGGGCCACTGCAGATCCCTTTGGAGGGGTAGGCAGAGGGGTAGAATCCCCCCAAGTTCATGTTCATTTTATCATTTTTTGTTCCCTGCATTGTTTCAGGTGCCATCTCGCTCACATCAAAAGAGCAGTGGCAGAAAAACAATAAACGTGGCTCCAGCGTAAATGGAGTGTCTACGATAGAATTTGCAGCAACGCTGCAGTTCAGGGTGAGAAGGTTCTAGGCCCATTTTCCATATTTTATCTCGATCTACATGAGGATGAGCCTGGCATGTTCATGCCTGTTAGGCGCCATATAACCTTTCAATTCAATTCCTTTTGTTTCTGTTTATTAACTGTCATCTTATACATTCTGCTCTATCAGCATTTGTCTAACCGTCATGCCTATCATCGCTTAAGAAAGGGACCCAAATCAAAGGCTAAACAAGTTTAATTAAAAAGAAATGAAAAAGGTTAATGGGTTCATTTATTGTCATGTTCGGGTATTACCCAACCACTCTGTCATTAGGAGGGTAATACCGACTACCCAAGACAACTCATTAAGTAGGATTCCAGTGATTAAAACAAGTTACATCCCTTGATTAGTCATTGCATGCAGAACTTAAAATAGAAAGTGACGAAACAATTCGAACTGATAGGCAGTCAGTGTTCAGTTAAAATCAAACACCGGTAATAATAGCAATTTAATAAAGAAGTGCTCAATACTTTGGTGGTGTCTGTGGTTGTGTTTCTAAGTATGTGTGTGTGTGTGTAATTCTAAGGTTTATAGTCCATCCGCCAACGAACACGTCAGGGTATACCCGACGCGATGGGCACAATAGAGTCTGGACTTGTGTTTCTAAGTATAACATGGGTTGGGAATGAAAAAAGGATGTGCCCTTTATATAGATGACATATACTATGAGGTATACCTTACTACAAATACATTTTATTCCTTAAAGGCTTTATCAAGCAAATGTACGGCAATACCCTCATAGTCGGCAATACCCTCATGGGCTCTAATGTATTTTTATTTACCACTAAAATTTTCAGTTTCACTGATAAACAATTTATTTAGGTCCTAGTTGAATTTTGTCTTAAAAGTGTAAAAAAACAAACTTCGGCTGAAACAAGCGCCCCGAACAATAGGCTACTTCTGTCTGCATTATAATGGTCAAGTCTATGAAATAAGTTTCTGCTAGACCAAATATAACTAAAGCTTTGGATTTTTTTGAAACTTTTGAATATAATAAACACCCTGTACATACATGTGATACCTCACGGCGTGAGATGAAATCTCACGGAATTCTAACCCTCCTCCCGGTCCCACGGAATTGTGTGAAAAACTCCCGTAAAATTGCTAAAATCGATTTTTCGAAAATCATCGGTCTATTACCTGCCAACTTGATGTTATTGTCTCGCGATTCGCGAGACCATCACGTGACATACCTAGATTTGACCTGGATCAATAGCCTGGGGGAAAGTGGGTGAAACTGTTATTTGCAAACAGTTTATTGGCTTAATTGATCGTACCAAAGGATTAGCAGCACACTTATGAAGTCTTTAATGATGTATGTAATTAAACAGGTTAGATACGACTTGAAACAAATTGCCGGCGTCATTTATTTACAAGGTTGTTGAAGTGAATAGCGAAAACGAAAGTAGACTTTGTCAACGTGAATTTGATGAGTATGTATGATTTAATTAAACACAATTGAGTTGTGGGGAATAGGGGTGGGTATCTGAAATAAATCGATCAAGATAGGGTCTCAAACATTTTTAATCAAGATGGGGTGTTTTTCGAGTTAAAAAACACATTATTTCTCGAATCAATACTCGCTGATAAGCAGAAATAGAATGAATTCAAGAACGACAACTCCTACGAAAATCGTACTTCGTACTCAATCAGATTCGTACTATTGTACATCAAACTCAATTTGATTCATACTATCGGTTATTTTCCAGAGGGGAAGTTATTATGCAGCCAACCGTGCAGCTGTCTTTTGCACGGCCATTTTTGATAAATCGCGGCCAAAATTTGGTGGAGTGGGTGGGGTAAAAAAAAAAAAATTTTTTTTTTTTTTTTTTTTTAAACTCTTACTTTCTCAATATTTTCATGTTTTGTAAGTACGAAAATATAACAACAAACTTTAAAGGGACACTGTCTGTAAGTTTTAAAGTAGATTATTGAGCATAACCAAACAACAGCGAAATGAACAGCAAACATGTTTATCATTGGTTATTAAATAAAATATTGTTTAAAAACTGTTTTTATTCATTCTTGTTATCTCCACTGACATAAATGAAGAAACATGTTTAAAAGTGTATTTTTAGGTATTCCCTTATGGAATTTGGGTATAAAATACTGCTCGCGCGCTAAAAATAGTCCGTGAAAAAACCTCCCAGATTTTTGCATGAATCTCCCTTAAAAAAATCACTAAACTCCCAGATTGAGGTCCTGAAAGTATCACATGTATGCTGTAAAACTAAGTTTAGTGTGTGGGTAAACTGGATTCAGTCTGTCTGTCTGTAGTCACAACCTGTGCACTGTGTAACAGTTAACTGTTCAAGACTCAACAACTTTACAGGTAGTCCATGGTGAGGGGATAACTCTTATACAGTTTGTGATCAGCAGGGTCACCATGACCTGATAACGAAAAGCCCTTGTCCTCTCTAACTCTTCAAGATTTTGTAGCCAAATGCATGAAACTTTACAGGTAGACTATCCATGGTGAGAGGATGACCCCTATATATTTTGGGGTCAATAGGCTGAAGGTCAAGGCCATCATAAATTGAAAATGACAAACCTTGCATGCTCTTGAACTCTTGTCCATGGTGAGAGGATGAATAACTGTCTGGGTCAGTAGGGTCAAGGTCACCATGGCTTGATAAGGAAACTCCGTAATCTTCAGTTTGTAGTCACATGCATGAAACTCCAGTTAAGACTAGTGAGAGGATGACCCATACACATTTTGGGTCTCAACAGTCACGGTCGCCATGACCCAATCATGAAAACCTTTGTCCACTTTATTTTTATGCCCCGCCACAAAATTGGTGTGGGCATATAGTGTTACCCTTGTACGTCCCGTTTTTACATTCAAGTTTTTTTATTAAGTTAATTTCTCAGATACCAAAAGCTGTAAAGTTTTCAGATTTCATACACACATCTATATGGCAACAATATGTTCCTACCCGAATCAGGTCAATAAAATGACCTTGACCTACTTTTTACATTTTGTTAATTTACATTGAAGTTTACATTCAAGTTTGTTTATTAACTCAGCTTCTCAGATACCAAAAGCCGTACAGTTTCTAAACTTCATACACACATCTGTATGACAGCAATATGTTCCTACCCAAATCAGGTTAATATAAATGACCTTGACCTACTATTTACACTTTGTTAATTTACATCAAAGTTTTTCATTCAAGTCTTTTACATCAAAGTTTTTTGTCAAGTCCATTTCTCCAACACCAGATGCCTTAGAGCTTTCAGACTTTATAAATGTTGATAACTACATGACAGCGATATGTTCCGTTGAAAAGTGGGTCAGTATGAATTACCATGACCTGTCTTTGGCACTTTGTTAATTTACATTGAAGTTTTACATTGAAGTTGTTTATTAACTCAGTTTCTCAGATACCAAAAGCCATACAGTTTCCAAACTTCATACACACATCTTTATGACAGAAATATGTTCCTACCCAAATCAGGTAAATGACCTTGACTTACTTTTTACAATTTGTTAATTTACATTAAAGTTTTACATTAAAGTTTTTCATTATGTCCATTACTCTGATACCAGAAGCAGTGCATATTTTAAACTTCATACACACTTACATCTATATGACAGCAATATATTCCTACCCAAATCAGGTCAAAATACATGACCTTGACCTACTTTTTACACTTTGTTAATTTACATTAAAATTTTACATTGATGTTATAGCCTGATAGCCTGAGCTTCAAACGACTTCTCCCAATTTTGACCAAACTCCACATGGATGATCCTTAGATGAATGTTTTTTAGATTTGTTAAAATTAGGTCAGTGCGACATCCAAATGGCCGCCATTAACATGTATGGTTGAAACCTTAAAAAATCTTTTTCTCAAGAACCGCTCAACAGATTTCAACAGTTTTTCTTTTAAAAGGATCGCTAATGCCTTGACTACCAAGTTTGTTCAAATGGTGACCCTGGGGTCAAATTTGGCCCCGTCCCAGGCTTCACAGTTTTACATAAGAAAAAAGAAATTAAAATCTTCTGAAACTACAAGAACCAGAGGTTTAATATTTTGCATTTACTATGAGTTTATGGTCCTTTACCAAGTTTGTTCAAATGGTGACCCTGGGGTCACATTTGGCCCTGCCCCAGGGGGTCACATGTTTTACATAGACTTGTAGAGGGAAAACCTTTTAAAAAATCTCTTCTCTGAAACTGCAAGAGCCAGAGGTTTAATATTTTGCATTTGCTATAAGCTTATGGTCCTTTACCAAGTTTATTCAAATGGTGACCCCACGGGTCATATGCTTTACATATACTTGTATAGGGAAACACTTAAAAAATCTTCTCTGAAACCACAAGGCACACAGCTCTCATATATTACATGTAGCCCAGGGGTCACACTTGGCCCTGCCCCAGGGGTTACACTCTAGCACCTTCATTTTGTTCTTGATCTTTACCAAACTTTATCAGTGTCTTTATATCAATGTTGTTAACACAACATTTCTTAAAAAATCTTAACCAAACTTGCACAGATTGTATATGACCATAAGATTTCGAAGAAGTTTGATAATGGGCCAGTACTCAGGTGATCGATTTAGGGCCATCTTGGCCCTCTTGTTTATGAAGTCAATTACTCACATACCAGTTACATTATTCAAATTTCATACACACATCTATATAGCACCATTATGTTTCTAACCAAATCAGGTCCATATAACTTGTCTTTTAATATTACACTTAACATTTTGTTACTCGATTTTGTAAGCAATTTTGTAACCCTTTAGCAGGGCATTCGGGTCCCTTGGACACATTTTCTAGTTCTTCAAGATTTGTACACTCATGACTTCACAGATTCTCCTCCATGGCCCCTGTGAGGTTGTATCAGTCAGCCCTTCCTTAACCCATTGTTAGTGATAGGGATCGTCAAGCTTCATATATATTTTATTACATAGAATGAATGAATGAATGGTGTTTTACGGCACGTCGACACATAAATAGGTCATATTGTGCGCAAAAAATGATGAAAAATGAAGTATTATTTAAAAATTAGGGTAAATATATAAAGATAAAACTATTAAAAAAAATAAGGGATGCTAAGGTGTAATACATAGATACATATTGGTGTGTGAGAAAGTGTATATTCTTACGGAAGGTGGGATATATACAGTAGTGGTTCTACCCAGGAATAAGTGGGTGGTCTGCCTCCATCATATATAGCCGAAAATGTGCTGTAAAATGATGTTAAACACCAAACAAACATATTGGTCATCTCAGCACACTCAAACCAAAAGCAGGCTATTAAGTGATCAATTTAATTTTATAAAAATAAAATTATAGAATCGTTCATGCGTATCTGTTTAAGATTAGGCACTCCAACAGAAGGGAGAACTGCAACAGCTGTTGAAAAAGTTTTACTGAGGGTTGGACTTTCCGTCTAAATGCAAGATCGGTTCTTTTTCTTGCATACTTGTGTTAACGCCACCAACAATCAACAGTTTGTATGTATGTCTATGCACACAATGACGTGCAACTGTTGAAGTTATCAACTTCATTGAAGACGCACGTGACTTATCTGCCCCTTGAGTGTAAGATCAGCTTTTCCAGCATGTGCAAATTGTTATCTGGTGATTGCAAGAAAAGTTGAATTTTGCAACTCGAAAGGGTCTTACCTAACCACTTGGTTTCTATCATTAACAGATACTTGTTGGTTATTCTAGCAGCTTCATGTTATTTTTTTGTCAAGCTCAAATTGTTTATAATAAAAGTTGAATTAATCCAAATTAGGATAATCTTGTTTCCAATAATTTTCTATCAAGTTACCCATTTTATACACATCAGCAAATTTAGCATTACGTGGTTCCGCCTTAATTCCATTAAGCGATGAGAAGGCTTATATTAGCAGGATTTTATAACGGATATTTTGACAATAAAACAGTACTAAAAACATTTTTTACTGAAAAAAATGCGATAACCTGTTTAAAATTACCAAATGTTTTAATTTCATTTTTACAATATGCAATTTTTTGATTAAAGTACTCTTCCTTAACCAAAACACACCTTTTGAGCCGTATTATCCTACTTTGGAAACATTTGTTATAGTCATGAAGTGGTATACTCCTGAGATACTGGACAATGGCAGACACCAAGGTGCATCTTGATTGATATCTTCCCAGATGAATGGGATTTAAGTTTGGGGAAGAGAAAATAGTCACAGGGTGCCAAGTATGGCAAGTACGGTGTGGGAGGAAGAACAGTGCACTTTTCTTTTGTAAAAAAATCTGTTACAATACGTGCCTAGTGTGCAGAAGGCGAATGTTCTTGAGACCTGTTCTTGGGCGGGGACGTTTGTAGTACCGTTTCAAGTTTTTCATAACAATGTTTTTGTAAAGTTCTCCTGTCACAGTTCGGCCTTTTGAAACCACTGTTATAACTGAGCCATTATGAGTGAAAAATATTGCGTACAATAACTTTTTAGCAGTTCTCGTCCGTTTAGTGATAAAAAAACTCGCACGTCTCACATTTTTCGTGGCCGAGCTTCGTTTTGAAACTTTTCTTTTCGCTTGATAATAATGAACCGATATCTCACCACTAGTAATAACATTATCAAAAGCCTATTTGTTATAAGAAGGATACATTTTCAGAAGTTTTTTAGCCATTATTATTCGAGCTTTCTTTTGGTCCTTGGTTAACAAATGGGGTATCCATCTCGCATTAATCATCTTAACATGTAGACGCTTCTTCAACATTTCATGAACTATTGCTAACGATAAATTTGTCATACAAGGTAATTTTGCGTTACTGTCAATCTAGCATCACTGTGTAGGATATGTCGTATTTTTTCAATGTTATTGCACAACATTCTAGGACGACCTGAGCAAGCAGCAACTGTAACCTGTAACCTGATGCTGTCCTGACTTGAATTTACCAGCCCACCTACAAATAGTTCTATAAGACATTTCACCCTCCCCATAAATGTTGCACACCTTGTTGTGAATGTATAGCGCCTTCAAGCCCATTAACGACCTACCTTTTATATAGGATCTGATTTCTAACATGTTTTTGGCTTTTTTGCCAGTCATTTTGCATGCAGTGTTACAAGTACGCTGTAAAGCAATATACACAACACTGAACTCAGTGAAGGTATGAGAGTAATTTTTACCTGTTTCACTCTGAAGATAATGCTCTGAAGACATTACTTTCCAAAAAGCCCTCATAAGTACATTTTACAAAGTATAATACATATTTTTGTTTGTTTGGAGTGAATATAGGATTTATTTTCATCGAGAAGTGAGAAAACTTATATTTTTATGAGTGCTTTAGCACGAGCGAAAATATGCGAGCTTCCTCACTTCGAGATGAAAATAAATCCTATATTCACGAAAAAACAAAAAATATTCTATTTATTATATACTCACAACCTTGAAACTGATGCAGAAAAAACATAATGCGCCAAAACAATGACGTCAATAATGTATCATGTACATACTGTCTAGATGGTAAATGTCTGATCTTCAAACACTTGAACAACTGATCACAATTAAATATTATGATTAATTATTAGTGTTTAGTTGAACAGGATGCCTGCACTAGTCCAGTCACTCATAGGGTGCAAGGTACATCTAGGGTGGGACAACTTCAGGGGCAGCTAAGATGATGCGCACAAAATGTTTTGAGTATAATTGATAAAGAAACCAAGTGTTAAGGTTAATCTTTCTAATTTCTCTATTTCAAATAATTGGATTAATAGATCTTATTATTAATTAACTAAACTATATTAGACGTATTTTACTAGAACCTCTACACGCAATACAACGCAAACTCGGCCAATATGAACCAGAAATCGTCCAATATGAAAAAACAAGGCCAATATGAAGAATATAAACAAAAGCAAATTATGTCAAAATAATTTGATTAAAAAAATAAATAAAATAGATGCTACATGCATCAGTAAAACACATAGACCCCATAGATATCGTCAACACTTGTAACTGAAAATTCTGAATCTGCACATGGACATCCTACTCAGTTACAATTAGTCATATATACGAATACGGATTTACATTCAGATTTCATTTTGGCAAAGTATCATATATAGGAATAGAGTAGGAAGTTTGTGATTTGAGTTGCTTAAAGATGGCAACAATAAGCAATCTTTCCCAAACGTTAGAAAGCAGTTCTGAGGAGATATTTGAATATATCTGTACAGCGTGTGAGAAAGATAGTAGAGCAACTCGGGCGGAATATTACTGTAGTGATTGTGGGGAATATTATTGTACAAAATGTTTCGCGTTTCATCAGAGATTTCCATCGTTGAGTCAGCATTCATATTTAGGGAAAAGCGATATGAAGCAATGGGGAAAGCCAACCACACGCAATACGTCACTGCTGACGGAGAAATGTGGAAACCATAATGAGCAGATAGTCTCCATGTATTGTAGGGACCATGGTGTGCTTTGCTGCCACGTTTGCGTAGCCTTGGAACATAGGTATGAGTTTGTCATGTCTGTTTATTTGATATACTTAATAGAAGGATGGAATGTACTTTAGTAGAATGGAAGATTCTGCAATCTCTACCCAGAGTACACTCGTTCCTCATTTGACTCTGTCAACGTCAAAGGAATTAGAGTGAACGGTTAGGTCACGTGATTATTCAAAAAAAGTTATGACGATGTTTATAATAAATCCTTTTGCGTGATCTGCAAAGATAAAATATAGACCTATATTAAATAATTTCAATTTTTAATTCTATGAGTTAATTTTTTTTTAGTTATTTTCTGCTTTTGAAATGTTTACATGAGGAGACCTAAGTATGTGTAAGTTTTGTAGTAAAATAGTCCCGATCAAAACTAAATCGTTTTCGTGCATTATTTCAAATCTTGCAACATCTAATCTGCAGATATTCTGAAAATTATATTTACACAAGAAATAAATAAGTTGCAGGCAAACATATTCCAATTTAACAGGTTTTACCAAAATCTTGTAATTTAGTAGTTAGCAGAGATATATGTGAGTGAAAGGAACGATAACTGCGTGGAGATTGCAGTTGCTGTAGTAGACTTGAACATACTTCAGTGGAACATACTTTTTTAGGATGGAACGTCCTTATGTAGAATAGAAACAATTATTTTTCATGTTGAACATACTTTAGTAGAATTAAAAATACTTTAGTAGAATAAAACATACACATACATTAGTAGAATGGAACATACTTTAGTATAAAGGAACATTTTATAGGATGGAACATGCTTTAGTAGAACTAACATAATTATTTTTCATGTGAAACATGCACATACTTCAGTATAATGGAACATACTTAGGTAGAACTGAACATTGTTTAGCAGTAAAGCCTTTAGCAAAATGGAAATGAAATATAATGGAACATACTTTACTAGAATGGAACATTAGTAAAATGGAACATACTTTTAGAAGAGAAGGTGGAGTGGAACATTATTTAGTAAAAGGAACATACTTTAGTAAAATGGAACATGCTTGTAGTAAAATGGAAATGTACTCAAAATGGAACATACTTCCTTATAATGGAACATACTTTAGTATAAAGGAACATTTTATAGGATGGAACATGCTTTAGTAGAGCTAACACAATTATTTTTCATGTGAAACATGCACATACTTCAGTATAATGGAACATACTTAGGTAGAACTGAACATTGTTTAGCAGTAAAGCCTTTAGCAAAATGGAAATGAAATATAATGGAACATACTTTACTAGAATGGAACATTAGTAAAATGGAACATACTTTTAGTAGAGAAGGTGGAGTGGAACATTATTTAGTAAAATGAACATACTTTAGTAAAATGGAACATGCTTGTAGTAAAATGGAATTGTACTCAAAATGGAACATACTTCCTTATAATGGAACATACTTTAGTAGAATGGAACAATATTTAGTTAAATGAAACATACTGGTACATAATGGAGCATACTAGTACTTTAATAGAAGAGAAATACTTTAGTGAAATGTAACATACTTCAGTGGAACATACTTCTAACTTTCTGTTTACTTGTTGTTGCTAGACTTTATTCAACATTATATATATCATTTTATATTATCCATTCCAGATCCTGCGTGGACATGCACTATATTCTCGAAGTGGCAAAAGGTATCGATGCAAATCAAGAAACGCTTAAACTTAAATCACAAATTAAGAAAGTCAAGTCTAAACTAGTCAACTTACAAAATGAGAGGAAACAAGATGCTTGTGAACTCAAGCAGTCAAAACAAGAGTTAATAACCAGCATAAACAATTTTCGAAAGTGTGTTAATGAAAGACTTGACATACTCGAAAAGAAAGCGATTGCAGATATGGATGCATTTCAGAATGAGCATGAAATGATATTGCAGACATCTATAAAATCACTTGAAAACAGCCTAGTTCAGCTTGAGGACCTGCAACAAGGAATAGAGGCATACCCAATAGAAGAAAACAAAGCGCCACAGGTGTTTATTGACGTCACAAAATTTCAGCAAAATGTTTTTCATATTGAGAAGTTTGTTGAAGCCTTAGGCAACACTCCTGCAACAAAGAAAAATATGTTTGTTATTGATCCAAAACTAGAAGAATTTGTTTCAAGTTTAGTAACACTTGGAGAATTCGAATCCGATAGCAGAAGGATGGAAGATGCCAAAAACAAAGCACAGCTTGACAAAAATCTTTACAAAGTCCAAAATCAAAGACTTTGTCCAGTCAGGATTAATAAGGACAAGAAAAACTGCCTGATTTATGGCACGTGTCAACTGCCTAGTGGAAAATTACTACTGACTGATTCTGAAAATGCCACGTTGAAGATTTTGGACCAAAACTACAAGGTGATTGACCAGTGTTCCATGCCAGCAGAACCTAGAGCTGTCTGCTGTATCGACGACCAACAGGCAGCTGTATCCCTCACCAATCGCACAATACAACTAGTAGCACTGGGAAAAAAAATGAAACTCTCTCGATCGGTGGGTCTGGGCCACGGATGTTTTGGTATTGCATACCATGACGGAAAGATGTACGTCACCGACGGTCGCAGCAAGGTCCACGTGTACACAACTCTAGGAACGCGTCTGCGTACTTTCCACTTGGACCAGAACAGTCAAAACATGTTAACCTTCGCTGAAAATGTTGCGGTGAGTAAAGACGGTTCAAAAGTCTATGTTGCCGACTTTGATAAAGGTTTGATCACTTTAGACGAAGAGGGAATGCCATTGTCGACATTTAGCGATCCGGAACTTGAGGGTGCCTGTGCCGTGTGCGTTGATGATAAGAACCAGGTGCTAGTCTGTGGACTAAGATCACACACTGTCCTCCAGCTGGATGAATTGGGTCAGCGAAAACTAGGAGCATTACTGACTCGTTCAGACGGCTTAGACAACCCTCGCTCTCTGTGTTTCGATGTATTCAGGTCAACATTAATTATAGCAAATGAAGGAAAAGAAAACTGTAACAGTGTTTGTGTGTTTGACTTAAAATAAAGCAATAATAACTATTGTGCAATAAGCAGTTGGCAATGAGAAATGAGCAATTAGCAGTTAGCAATAAGCAATAGGCAGCTTACTACTGGTATTCCTATGGAATGCGAGTCCTTACTTGCCTTTTCCTTAGGCCAAAAATAAATGGTTTGTTTCCGCAAACGGCTTCAAAAAAATTAGGGTAGGTAGATAGGCAAAACTTTTTTTTTATTTATTTTTTATTATTAATGACCTTATTTTTGTTAATTGATTGATTGAAATGGATTTTATAGTCGCACCAACAGCTAAGGTCATATGGCGACTTTCCAGCTTTCACTGGTGGAGGAAGACCCCAGGTTCCCCTCCGGGCAATTCTCGTGCAATATCTGGTAATGAACACTAGAAACCCCAGGGATCGTGGGTTCAAATCTCACTGGAGGAATGTTTTGTTGTTGTTTTTTATCTCCACAAGAAACCTTGGTTCATGTCTTAACTTTTCATTATTATTTTATTTTTTTTAAGATTTTTTTTTAAAAAAAAATTGTTTTATTTTTTTTTTGCAATAAAAAGAGTTAGGGTTGGCGGCTAAATAATACGGTCGGTCGGGTTAGCGGAAACAAACACATTTTTCTTTTTAGCCTTATTGCCGGTTCATAATACAAGCAAGACAAGTGCAGACATTTTGTAGAGTGATTTGTTATTCAAGGGCAGACATTTTGTGATTTGTTATTCAAGTGCAGACATTTTTTAGTGATTTGTTATAACAGTGTAGATATTTCGTAAGAGTGATTTGTTATACAAGTTTAGATATTTTGTAGAGTGATTTGTTATAACAGTGTAGACATTTGGTAATGATTTGTTATACCAGTGTAGACATTTTGAAGAGTGGTTTGTTATACAAGTATAGATATTTTGTAATGATTTGTTATAAGTGTAGATATTTCATAAGAGGGTTTTGTTATAACAGTGTGAACATTTTTCAGAGTGATTTGTTATAACAGTGTGAAAATTTTGTAGTGTGATTTGTTATAACAGTTATACATTTTGTAAAGAGATTTGTTATAACAGTGTAGATATTTTGTAGAGTGATTTGTTATACAAGTGTAGATATTTTGTATTGATTTGTTATAACAGCGTAGATAATTTTAGGGTGATTTGTTATACAGGTGTAGATGTTTTGTAGAGTGATTTGTTATAACAGTTGAGACATTTTGTAAGAATGATTTATTATAACTGTATGGACATTTTGTAGAGTGATTTGTTATAATTGGGTAGATATTTTTAAGAAATAACAGTTAGAGTGATTTGTTGTAAGTGAATATTGAACGATTTATAACAGTGTATACATTTTGTCGAGTGATCTGTTATAACATTGTATACATTTTGTAGAGTGATTTTTTACAAGTAGAAACATTTTATAGTGATTTTTTATTTAAGAAATAACATATTTCCAGTGGGCTCATCTTGTGCAAGATACCTGGTGGATGGGACCTGAAGATCATCGATATATATATTTATTGTATACTTTCATACTGTCCCGTTTAGTTTGCACTGAGCTATTGTGTGCAATATTCTACGATACTGCACACATTGATAGTGCACCGGAACTTTTTCTTGCGCTTGCTAAGAGCCGCAAAATAGAAATAAGAAACTATTTTCAACGGAATCCTGCCTATAGTGTCAACAACAAAAAAAAAACGTCTTTTTGTTCAACCTTTTGTGGCAGAAATTGATAAAATAATTGAAATGGTCACTCACCCACTATTTTTAACGTTATCGAATGGCAAACAAACGTTAGAAAATCGCTTGACATTTTTAATGACGTTATCCGACGTCGTTTTCGCGCAAAATAATCATCCACACAAAATGTAACTGAATGACATTATAGGAATTCCATCGAAAGCTATAAAAATAGCACAAATATAATGAAAAGTAATAGTCATACAATTAGCATTGATCGAAAACAATATGAAAGTATACAATAAAAAGGTTGTTGAATTTGTATGGCTAAATATTACTTGGAACTCTTTGCTTTGGCGCAGGACGACTCGCAAGCTCGTCGTCCTTTGCCAAAACAAATCGTTCGAAGTAATATTTAGCCATACAAATTCAATAACCTATAATATATATATGCTTTTCATGTCCCAAACACAAGCTTTTGATTTCACACACTATAAACCAACTGGAAATATTGTATTTCTTATCTAACTTATGATTTGTATGCATATAATACAGACTTTTTTGAGAGATTTGAACACAATACAAACAAATTCTCACAACTTACATTGTATGCCCATCTGGCAACATCAAACAAGAAAATGTGCAGCTTCCTTTTGAAAAAAATACATCATTCGCATAATGGTGTTTCTTCAAAACATGTAAATATATTATTTTTTTCACACACAGAACTATTTCAACTTATAGCATCATGTGAATTAATATTAATTTTTACAGACAAACTAGTTCATTAAATAGAATACAATAAGAATATCGAACAAATCAAGTGACCTAGTTAAGAGCACATTAGCAGATAAGATTAGGTTTATTCAGATTGAGAATGTCATTCCAAAGGTTACACATAGAAGCGGGGCGTAGGCATAAACCACAGAATAAATGTAGTATATGTGGAGTCCTAGAAGTCGAATACCATTTTACATACATGTGATATTTTCAGGAGGGTTCCCAGGGAGATTTGACTTTTTTCCAAGGGAGATTTGACAAAAATCAGGGAGGTTTTTATGCTCAAATTTTTAACGCGTACCGGTATTTTTTTTCTGATATAAACCTTAATAAAGGGGGTAAATCTGCATAAAAACATGATATTTTATACATACAATACTGTTTATTTCATGTAAGCATAGCATATAATCAAGTATAGCATGTAATTAAACACTTTATATAGACTCTGTCCACTTTTTAACCACTTATTACAACAAGACTTGGCTGCTGCAAGCATCACCTTTGTCGGTTAATGATGATCATTAATCTGCTTTCATGAACATACCATAAAATAATATCAATTATAATATTAATCAAATTAATATACCAAATATCAATCGATGCCGAATTCGCTAATTACCACCCCACTTACAGTCGGTGTATTCCTATCATAATCAACCTCCCATGGACATTACAGGTATCGCCGCCACGTGTCATAAACAAACAATCCAATCATTATTTTCACACAATAAACCAATTACCTGACATGCTAATCCTTTTAATAACCCGCCCAGGGGCAATGTTTTCACAGATATAGATAAGACGGCAAGTGTTTATTTGATCATTCGGAAAACTCGGTCTTGATCCAATAAATCATAGCAATTACCCAAAAGGATTCGCAAATAGCGAAATTTTGTAAATCGGCGGAAAATACCGGAAGAAATGGAGCTCCCGGCGGGAGGCCGGGAGATTGCATGAAATCCCGGGAGAAATTAGCTCCCGGCGGGAGATATCACATGTATGATTTTATATTGGCATGTTTTGTATATAATTAACTAAGATCAAAGCTTATCAATGAGTGAGTGAGTGAGTGAGTGAGTGAGTGAGTGAGTGAGTGAGTGAGTGCGTGTGTGCGTGTGTGTGTGTGTGTGTGTGAGTGAGTGAGTGAGTGTTTTTATTTATAGAGTATGACCCAATTAGCCAACACTAATCCCACTTGGGGCCCTCTGTAGTCATACATATACAATGCAAAACATATATAAAAAAACAAAAACAGTGATATTTCCTTTAAACTAGTGTGCACGCATACACATACACATATACACGCACACACATATTCACATCCATGTACACATTCATTCTTATTATATAACAGAAGAAGCACTTTATTTCAAAATCAGTAAGCCATAGGCCCACGTGATCATACGATATATACAGATACACTTTTTAACAGACGTAGCAAGCTTTGTACATACGTGTATTAACAAATATCATACGCAAAAATAAAAATAGTTATACTGTTTACTTCTTTTTAGAAAGCGTAAATGGAGTTTCTACGATAGAATTTGCAGCAACTCTGCAGTTCAGGGTGAGAAGGTTCTAGGCCCATTTTCCATATGTTATCTCGATGTACATGGAAGATGAGTCTGGCATGTTCATGCCTGTTAGGCGCCATATAACTTTTTCATGTGTTGGTGCGCCTTAAAACCCCAATTCAATTCAATTCAATTATTTTTAGAAAACAAAAAACAGACCTCAGAATTTCCATTTAAAATTTCACGGTGAAGGTGACTTAACATATATAAATATATCAATCTTATGGTTGATGCATTATACTGAATCATATCCATGTCATGGACATAGAAGCACATACACATACATTTCAAACACAATCAAAAATGCTCTATTTGCATTTTCAAACATGATAATCCATCTCCACCTCTCTCGCCACATCCTAAATATACATATCAATGACGACAAATCATCAAATGGAATTTAAACATGTATACATCAGCATACATCAGCAAAGGCATCAAGAAAATATCTAACAATGCATGCGTACTAAATAAGTGGTATAGATGTTACAGGATTAATAGCTATAATAATAATAATAATAATAATAACATAAATTCGGCACATTATATTATTGTTACTTTTCAACATTTATGGATAATTCATACTTATAAAGCATTTTAACACTTTAAACAGTGGATTTGATTTTATTAGTTTATGTTAACTATATGTATACTAAACCTACATTAGTTGATTTTTGCAGCATGCGGGAGGTTGTGTGTTCAATACTCGACCAAGTCATACGCATTTTATATGGCCAGATGCAATGCTATTTTGTAAAGAAAACATGTTTGCATCCGCTGGCAGCCATGTTTAATGTCGAATCAAAATTCTTTTCGACAAGGACCAACATTATGTCATGCTGATCATTTTAGAAAGTCTCATATCAATATCACTTATAGTTTTCAAGAAGTAGTTGCTAAAAACTTGCTTTTTAAAATTCTATTTTTTTAGCTTTGGCGGCCATCTTAGATTTGTCGTCTACGTGAATTTTTGCTAGGATCAACTAGAAATTATGGGCAGCATTTCTGTAATGTTTCAAAACATCAACCCAGTATAGTTTCAGAGGAATAGACGCTACAACTGGGTTCAAATGTCGAACCCCGAACTAGTGTTGAATGTTGAACCCTGTACTGGATTTGAATGTTGAACCCCGAACTGGGTTCGAATGTTGAACCTGAACTGGTTTTGAATGTTGAACCCGAACTGTCTTTGAATGTTGAACCCCAAACTGGGTTTGAATGTTGAACCCCAAACTGGTTTTGAATGTTGAACCCCGAACTGGGTTCGAATGTCAAACCCCGAACTGGTTTTGAATTTTGAACCCCGAACTGGCTTTGAATGTTGAACTCCGAACTGGGTTCGAATGTTGAACCTGAACTGGTTTTGAATGTTGAACCCGAACTGTCTTTGAATGTTGAACCCCAAACTGGGTTTGAATGTTGAACCCCAAACTGGTTTTGAATGTTGAACCCCGAACTGGGTTCGAATTTTGAACCCCGAACTGGTTTTGAATTTTTAACCCCGAACTGGCTTTGAATGTTGAACTCCGAACTGGGTTTGAATGTCGAACCCCGAACCCCGAGCCAACTTCACACACATAAATAATTGTACTATACACCATAGTAATCAAGAACTAACATTCCACTCTCTCTGGGGCTGCTCTAAATAACTGTAATGTGTTGATGAGCCGTTTTACAATATTCAGTTCAATTTAATTTGTCTATTTAGTCCGTATTTCTGATTATTTCACCACTCATTTTGTACCATTGTTTTAATCATGTTTGTATAAACTGTAAATGTATTCTATTTTGTCTGAGGACCATATGTTAGACTGGCTTGTAGCCAAATATGTTATCCTCTTGAAATAAAGATATTATTATTATTATTATTATTATGACTTCAAACATTATCACATCTAATTCAGGAAGTCGAAGTTTTAAGTTGGAGCAGCCCCACTCCACACACACCCCCATACTCAGACACTCCAACCCTCCACCCCTCCATTCAACATGAACCTTGGCGAAGCGTTAGTATGTACATTTCTCAAAGAAAAGTATCTACAGCAACTAACTAGGAAAGACCGGTGGTGACTTCAGACTTCAGACTTTAGAGTTCAGACTTCAGACTTCAAATTGCAGACTTCTGACTTCAGACTTCAAACTTCAGATTTCAGACTTCAAACTTCAAACTTCAAACTTCAGACTTCAAACTGCAGACTTAGACTTTAGGCTCAGACTTCAAACTTCAGACTTCCAACTTCAGACGTCAGACTTCAGAGTTCACACTTCAGAGTTCAAACTTCAGAGTTCATACTTACACATTAAAATAAATACAACACAAATAAGTTATCGTTGTCGTCAAATTCATGAATACTATCCACACACGTCGAGAAGAGTAAGCGGGTATGCGCAGATTTAGTAGGTGGGGGGCATCCGGCGACCCCCTTTATCTGGGAAGTTGTGGACGTTGCGTTTTTTGTATGCCCATAATGTATGAAATAATACGTTGAAAACTCGTCAGATTGCAGCATCTTCAGTCATTTTTTCACCCTACCACACCTTAGTCTAACAGTAACCCCCTATATGGAAAAAGAAGTACGAAATAATTGAAAAACAAAGCTTTATTAAGCTTACTATAAATACACTGCAAAATCGTCAGATTGCAGCATTTTCAGTATATTTTTTCAATTTTTTCTTTGGGGAGAATCCCAAAACACCCCTTTCTCCCTGCCCTCCCACACACGCAGTGCGAGGGAATATACCCTTCTCTATACATAGAAAAACGGGTACGAAAAAATTAAACAACAAATGTTACAAAGATATTCTGAAAACTCATCAGATTGCAAATAATTTTACAGGTGCACCCATAAAAAGTATAGGTGCACTTTTTATAGGTGCACCCATATTAACTGGCTCAAATCTCTAGTGGACCTAGCTTGATTGACAGATAGAAACTGTTTTAGAAATGAGCTTAATGAAAACACAAACAGTTCAAAAAGGAGGCCAATGTTGGGCAGAGTTTAGGTGTGTGCCAGTTGTCAATATTATGTATGTATAAAGTGTGATGTCTATAGGGTAAAATAATGATGTCTATAGGGTAAAATAATGTTAACATTTCATGTAACAAAGGTCCCGTGTGGTTCCCGGGGACCCCAGTTTGGTCACAGGGAAAGAATAGGGCCACTGCAGATCCCTTTGGAGGGGTAGGCAGAGTGGTAGAATCCCCCCAAATTCATGTTCAGTTTATCATTTTTTGTTCATGTTCATTAAAGGTCTTCATCATGATCCCTGCATTGTTTCAGGTGCTATCTCGCTCGCATCAAAAGAGCAGTGGCAGAAAAACAATAAACGTGGCTCCAGCGTAAATGGAGTTTCTACGATAGCAACTCTGCAGTTCAGGGTGAGAAGGTTCTAGGCTCATTTTCCATATTTTATCTCGATGTACATGGAAGATGGGCCTGGCATGTTCATGCCTGTTAGGCGCCATATAACCTTTTCATGTGTTGGTGCACCTTAAAACCCAATTCAATTCAATTCATGTAACAAAGACAGTCTAATAAGTAGGTCAAGGTCAGACTTAGTGACTAATATAAGGTACATGTATATGGCAACCCAATTGTCCAATAATTACGTGAACCCAGCTTCACGGTCGAAAAACTAGGATTAACAATCGATAAACTAGGTTTTTCCGAACGTAAAACCAGGTTTATCGAATACTAACCTATATTTTCGAGCGAAAACATAGGATAACGAGCGTAAACTACGCTCGTGAACCCAGGTTTACGTTCGATAAACTAGGTTTCTCGATTGAACTAAGAATTTCGGTCGTTATCCTAAGTTCACGAGCGTGAACCTTTGTTTATGAGGTTCACACTCGTGAACATAGGATAACGACTGAAAATCATAGTTTTGTTCGAGAAACCTAGTTTATTGAACGTAAACCTAGGTTCACGTTCGTAAACTATGGTTCACGGTCGTAAACCCAAGTTCACGGTCGTAAACTTATGTTCACGTTTGTAAACTATGGTTCACGCTCGTAAACATAGGTTAATGTCCGTAAACTAAGGTTCACGGTCGTAAACCTAGGTTCAAGTCCGTAAACTATAGTTCACGTTCGTAAACATAGGTTCACGCTCGTAAACTACAGTTCACGTTCGTAAACTATGGTTCACGGTCGTGATTGTCTATGCTCGTAAATCACAGATACCGGTCTGAAAGCATAGATACAAGTTGATAAACCCGGTTTTACTAACGTGAACCTAGGTTTACGAGCGTGAACCTATGTTTACGAGCGTGAACCATAGTTTATGAGCGTAAACTATAGTTCACAGTTGTAAACATAGGTTTATGTCCGTAAACTATGTTTCACGCTCGTAAACATAGGTTCACGTTCGTAAGCTATGGTTCACGGTCATAAACTATGGTTCACGGTCGTAAACATAGGTCCCGAAATTCATAGTTGATTTGATAATCCTAGTATATCGACCGTAAACCATGGTTTACGTTCGATAAACTAGGTTTCTCGATTGAACTATGAATTTCAATCGTTATCCTGTTTACGAGCGTGAACCGGGGTTCACGAGCGTGAACCATAGTTTACGAACGTAAACCTATGTTTACGACCGTGAACTTGGGTTTATGATCGTAAACCTACGTTTACGAGCGTGAACTACGGTTTACAGACGTTATCCTATGTTTTCGCTCGAAAGTATAGGTTAACATGCTTTTACATTCGAAAAACCTAGTTTATCGATCGTTAATCCTAGTTTTTCGACCGTGAGTTCACGTTATTATTGGACAATTGACTTGCCATACATGTATGTATAGAGGATCTTACATGAGTGCCTGTTTAATATTGAATTTATTAAACAAGATGGATTATAAAATTACAATGTGAGGCTGTGCCTAGCATCAGATCAATTTATCCAACAAGTTAAATAAATTTAATGTTAAATAGGCATGAATGTTATTCTATTTATCACATAATTCAAACAAGTGGCCCAAGAGGGCATGTGGACGCTTTACTGGCTAAAACAGCTGTTTTATCAAGGGTTGTCGTCATGAAATTCTTATTGTTAAAACAATGCAAAAAAAAAAAAAAAAAAAATCCCACCTACAACAGAAACTTTAACCCTTGACCCAGGCTAACAATTTAAACAAAAGGCCGTAGTTCTAATTTGGTATGGTTATTTAGGGACTCGAGACACAATTGTAAACAAGAGGGCCATGATGGCCCTATATCGCTCACCTGAGTTAATTTGAACCAATACAATAGGGCCAAGATGGCCCTAAAGCGATCACCTCAGTACTGGCACATTATCGAACTTCTTCGAAATCTTATGGTCATATACAATCTGTGCAAGTTTGGTTAAGATTGTTCAAGAAATGTGGGCTCTGTTGTGTATAACAACATTGATATAGACAGTTTAAGACACTGACAAAATTTGGTAAAGAGCCAAATGTGACCCCAGGGCTACATGTAACATATGAGAGCTGTGTGCTTTGTGGTTTTAGAGAAGATGATTTTTTAAGTTTTTCCCTATACAAGTCTATGTAAAACGTGACCCCTGGGGCGGGGCCAAATGTGAACCCAGAGTCACCATTTGAACAAACTTGGTAAAGGACCTAAAGAGTATAGTAAATGCAAAATATTAAACCTCTGGGTCTTGTAGTTCCAGAGAAGAAGACTTTAATGTGTTTCCTATATAAGTCTATGTAAAACTGTGACCCACGGAGTGGGGTCAAATTTAACCCCAGGGTCACCATTTGAACAAACTTGGTAGAGGACCATAATCTAATAGTAAATGCAAAATATTAAACCTCTGGCTCTTGCAGTTTCAGAGAAGATTGTTTTTTTCCTATATATATAAGTCTATATAAAACTGTGACCCCCGGGGTGTGGCCAAGTTTGACACCAGGGTCACCATTTGAACAAACTTGGTAGAGGACCATAAGCTTATAGCAAATGCAAAATATTAAACCTCTGACTCTTGCAGTTCCAGAGAAGAAGATTTTTTCAGTTTTTCCCTATACAGGCCTATGTAAAACTGTGACCCCCGGGGTGGGCCAAATGTGACCCAGGGTCACCATTTGAACAAAATTGGTAGAGGACCATGAGCTTATAGCAAAAGCAAAATATTAAACCTCTGGCTCTTGCAGTTCCAGAGAAGAAGATTTTTTTCAGTTTTTCCCTATACAGGCCTATGTAAAGCTGTGACCCCCGGGGCGGGGCCAAAAGTGACCCAGGGTCACCATTTGAACAAAATTGGTAGAGGACCATGAGCTTATAGCAAAAGCAAAATATTAAACCTCTGGCTCTTGCAGTTTCAGAGAAGAAGATTTTTTAAGATTTTCCCTATACATGTCTATGTAAAACATGTGACCCTTGAGGCGGGGCCAAATGTGACCTCAGGGTCACTATTTGAACAAACTAAGTAGAGGTCCATAAGCTGATGCTACATGTAATACATGAGAGCTCCGTGCCATATCGTTCCAGAGAAGAAGATTTTTTTCAGTTTTTCCCTATACAAGCCTTTGTAAAACTGTGACCCCCGGGGCGGAGCCAAATGTGACCCCTGGGTCACCATTTGAACAAACTTGGTAGAGGACCATAAGCTTATAGCAAATACAAAGTATTAAACCTCTGGCTCTTGCAGTTTCAGAGAAGAAGATTTTTTAAGTTTTTCCCTATACATGTCTATGTAAAACATGTGACCCTTGGGGCGGGGCCAAATGTGACCCCAGTGTCACCATTTCAACAAACTTGGTAAAGGACCATAAGCTTATAGTAAATGCAAAATATCAAACCTCTGGCTCTTGCAGTTTCCGAGAAGATTTTTTTTAAATAAATCCTATATAAGTCTATGTAAAACTGTGACCCCCGGGGCGGGGACAAATTTGACCCAGGGTCTCCATTTGAACAAACTAAGTAGAGGACCATAAGCTGATGCTACATGTAATAGATGAGAGCTCCGTTTTATGTGGTTCCAGAGAAGATTTTTTTCGGTTTTTCCCTATACAAGCCTATGTAAAACTGTGACCCCCGGGGCGGGGCCAAATGTGACCCCTGGGTGACCATTTGAACAAACTTGGTAGAGAACCATAAGCTTATAGCAAATGCAAAATATTAAACCTCTGGCTCTTGCAGTTTCAGAGAAGAAGATTTTTGAAGTTTTTCCCTATACATGTCTATGTAAAACATGTGACCCTTGGGGCGGGACCAAATGTGACCCCAGGGTCACCATTTGAACAAACTTGGTAAAGGACCATAAGCTTATAGTAAATGCAAAATATTAAACCTCTAGCTCTTGCAGTTTCCGAGAAGAAGATTTTTAAAAAAAAAATCCTATATAAGTCTATGTAAAACTGTGACCCCCGGGGCGGGGACAAATTTGACCCCAGGATCACCATTTGAACAAACTTAGTAGAGGACCATAAGCTGATGCTACATGTAATACATGAGACCTCTGTGCCTTGTGGTTTCAGAAAAGAAGATTTTTAAAAGTTTTTTCCTATATAAGTCTATGAAAAACATGCAAAATCTCAATATACAAACTTTGGACCCCCGAGGCACGGCCATTTTTGACCCCGGGGACTTCATTTGAACAAACTTGATAGTCTAGCCGTTGGCGGTCATATTAAAAGAAAAACTGTCGAAATCTGTCTGGCGGTTCTTGAGAAGAAGATTTTTTAAGGTTTCGACCATATATGGTAATGGCGGCCATCTTGGTTGTCGTGCTGACCTAATTTTAACAAATCTAAAAAGCATTCATCTCAGGATCATCCATGTGAAGTGCGGTCAAAATTGGCCAAGCGGTTTCTGAGCAGAAGTTGTTTGAAGCAAAAGTTAACGCAGACGACGGACGACGGACGAAGAGTGATCCCAATAGCTCACCTTTGAGCCTTCGGCTCAGGTGAGCTAAAAAATAGGTTTTGACCGCCTGTAGAGGGGCCCCTTTATGTATGCAGTCAAAACCTGTTTTATATAATTGTTGTGCCTCGAGTCTCTAAACAACCGTACTAAATTAAATCTGGGGTTGTTTTTAGTAAATACAGATGTCTCCCCTTCAGGGTAAAATCATTCAACTGGAACACAACGAACATATGTGCAGCTAGGCTTGGTAATGGTCATCCCTACCAAGTTTCATGGAAATCCAGGCAGGGGTTCAAAAGTAGTCTGGACAAACCTTATGTATTAAAACCTTTAAAGGGCCATAACTCCACCAAAAATCATTCAACTGGAACAAGACAATGATATACGCAGCTGTTTCGTTGAAAGCCGAATGGTGGTTGAGGAGAACTAGTTCTGGCAAAGTTTGTGTGTTAAAACGTTTTAAAGCGACGTTATTCCACCAAATATCATTCAACTGGAACCCAACAAAGATATGCGCAATTAGGCTTGGTACTGATCATTGCTGCCAAGTTTCACTGAAATCCAGCCAGAGGTTCGGAAAAACTAGCCTGGATAGAATTTGTGTATAAGGGGCCATAACTCTGTCAAAAATCATTAAACCGGAACCGAACATGGCAAAGGCATGCACAACTAGGCTTGGTACTGATCATTCTTGCCAAGTTTCGTTGAAATCTATCCAGGGGTTCAGGAGAACTAGTCTGTAAAAAGTTAGTGTACTTAAAACCTTGAAATGGCCATAACTCCTCAAAAAAAGAACAAGAGGTCAATGACCTTGAAGCTCTACTGATTGATTTTGATTTCAGGAAGTAGTCGCTACAGACTTGTTTTTTTAAAAATTATTTTTAGCCGTGGCGGCCATCTTGAATTTCCGGCCGACCTGAAATTTTGCTAGGATCAATTAGACATCAAGAGCAACATTCCTGTGAAGTTTCATGAAAATCTGTCAAGTAGTTTCACAGGAATAGTCGCTACAAGTTTTCATTATATAACTCTATGTAAACAAAGATGGCCGCTGACAGCCATGTTTAACGTCGAATCAAAATAATGTTTGACTCTGATAACCATCATGTCATGCTGATCATTTTACAAAAAGTCCCATATCAATATCACTTATAGTTTTCAAGACGTAGTCGCTACAAACTTCTTTTTTAAAAAATCTAATTTTAGCTGTGGCGGCCATCTTGAATTTCTGGCCGATCTGAAATTTTGCTAGGATCAATTAAACATTAAGAGCAACATTCCTGTAAAGTTTCATGAAAATCTGCCAAGTAGTTTCAAAGAATTAGTCGCTACAAGTTTTTACTATATAACTCTATGTAAACACAGATGGCTGCTGGCAGCCATGTTTAACGTTGAATCAAAACAATTTTTGACAAGGACCAACATCATGTCATGCTGATCATTTTACAAAAAGTCCAATATCAATATCACTTATAGTTTTCAAGTAGTAGTCGCTACAAACTTGTATTTTGAAAATCTATTTTTAGCCATGGCAGCCATCTTGAATTTCCGGGCGACCTGAAATTTTGCTAGGATCAATTAGACATCAAGAGCAACATTCCTGTGAAGTTTCATGAAAATCCGTCAAGTAGTTTCAGAGGAGTAGTCGCTACAAGTTTTCATTATATAACTCTATGTAAACAAAGATGGCAACTGGCAGCCATGTTTAACGTCGAATCAAAATAATGTTTGACTCTTATAACCATCATGTCATGCTGATCATTTTACAAAAAGTCCCATATCAATATCACTTATAGTTTTCAAGACGTAGTCGCTACAAACTTCTTTTTTAAAAATCTATTTTTAGCCGTGGCGGCCATCTTGAATTTCCGGCCGACCTGAAATTGTGCTAGGATCAATTAGACATCAAGAGCAACATTCCTGTGAAGTTTCATGAAAATCCGTCAAGTAGTTTCAGAGGAGTAGTTGCTACAAGTTTTCATTATATAACTCTATGTAAACAAAGATGGCCGCTGGCAGCCATGTTTAACGTCGAATCAAAACGATTTTCGACAAGGACCAACATCATGTCATGCTGATCATTTTACAAAAAGTCCCATATCAATATCACTTATAGTTTTCATGAAGAAGTTGCTACAAACTTGTTTTTTTAAAAACCTATTTTTAGATCTGGCGGCCATTTTGGATTTCACATCAACATGAATTTTTGCTAGGATCAACTAGACTTTATGGGCAACATTTCTGTAAAGTTTCATGAAAATCCATTCAGTAGTTTCAGAGGAGAAGTCGCTACAAAAAAAAGTTTACGGACAGACAGACAGACGGACGACGGACGCCGCACCACGGCATAAGCTCTGCTGATCTCTGATCAGTAGAGCTAAAAACCAACTGATCCTTGCAACATTTTGCTGAAATCCATCCAGGAGTTCAGAAGAGACTAGTCTGAACAATGTTTGTGTATTAAAACATTTAAAAGGCCATATCTCTGCCAAAAATCATTCAACCGGAACACAAAGACGATATGCACAACTAGGCTTGATACTGATCATCCTTGCCAATTTTCGATGTAATCTGGCCAGGGATTCAGCAGAACTAGTTCGGACAAAGTTTGTGTATTAAAACCTTTAAATACGTTACATTCAGAAATGCAAAACATTTTCAGACCTCCAAACCTTGTAGTTTCAGAGGAGATTATTTTTAAGGATTTTCCTATACAGCTCGATGCGAAACTGAGAGGCATGGCAAAATGGCTACATGCATTATATGAGAGCTGTATGCCTTGTGATTTTAGATTTGTTTTCCTTATTTAAGTATGTTTGTTTTTTGTTTGTATGGTCTTTTACGTCATTTTCAATGTCATTTTCAACACAAGTTTATATATGAGGGTCGATTTTTTGTGGTGGAGGCAGACCACCCACTTTTCCTGGGTAGAACCAGTACTGTACATCTCACGTCATCCGTAAGAACAGACACTTCCTCACTTACATATTATGCTCCCAGTGGGATTCGAACCCGCAGCGGTGAGAGGCGATGGTTTACATGCAAAGACTCGCATGCAGGTCATGGGTTCAATCCCCTGCCATGTCATAACTAAGACTTCATAACTAGAAGGGTGTTCCACGGAACACTTGTGTCGCCTGCCACGTTCTTATTTCAGCATGTACAATCTATAACTATAATGTTTGAAGATGGGGAGAAATCCTCATGAATTATGGAGCAATTTTTTTTGAAAAATGTTTATGAAAAAGCAAATATCTGCATTGGATAATTGGTAAGGAAGAACTATAAAGTTTCATGACCATATGTCAATATTTTGCCAAGTTATGAGCTAGGTTAGGCTGCAAGTTAAAATTTTATTAAAAGGGACGTAACTCTGCCAAAATGAATCTGAGTTATTGGACACATGTAAAAACATTCCATCAAATTTATTATTATTTATTTGTTTTCTCTCTTAAATATCTTAGACAAACTAACACCGACAAACATGCTTTTTTTATGCTCGATTTATTTATTTATTGTGATCATTGATAGGTCGATGTCTTTCTGCTTATAATCGCAAACATTTTGGATTTGGTTAAGATGAATATGTGTGTGAAGTTTCATGAGCATAGGTCAAATACTACTTAGGTTATGGCTAGCTATGAGCCTGGTTAGGTTGCAGGTGAAAGTTTTATGAAAGGAGCATAACTCTGACAAAATGAAAGTCAGAGTTGTTGGATATATTTATATGCATAAAAGCATTCCTTGGGTTAAGATGAAGGTATGTGTGAAGTGTGAATATGTCAAATACTTCAGCTTATGGCCAAGGTTAGGTTGCAGGTTATAGGGTGACGGACTGACAATGGACAACAGACAACGGACACAGTTAACCCTAAGTGTCTGCCATGCTAAGCAGGCGAAACAAAAATGGTACTAGTTGCTCCCTTGCTTGACATTCAGCATATAAAGAGTAGTTAAGGCCTGGTCAGCCGAGTGTCAGTATAATGTGACTGGGTGGGGTATTCACTACTTCTACTACAATTAGACACAATCGTGTTATGGTGGGGTATTCACTACTTCTACTACAATTAGACACAATCGTGTTATGGTGGGGTATTCACTACTTCTACTACAATAAGACACCATCGTGTTATGGTGGGGCATTCACTACTTCTACTACAATTAGACACAATCGTGTTATGGTGGGGCATTCACTACTTCTACTACAATTAGACACAAACGTGTTATGGTGGGGTATTCACTACTTCTACTACAATTAGACACAATCGTGTTATGGTGGGGTATTCACTACTTCTACTACAATTAGACACCATCGTGTTATGGTGGGGTATTCACTACTTCTACTACAATTAGACACAATCGTGTTATGGTGGGGTATTCACTACTTCTACTACAATAAGACACCATCGTGTTATGGTGGGGTATTCACTACTTCTACTACAATAAGACACCATCGTGTTATAACTGAAAGATAGTAAGTGATGTTAAACCCCATAATACATACAAAAACATGCACAATATGTATAAAGAGGATTACTCTGTATTTACTCAAGGTAAGAGTTATGGTTCTTGAATTCTGCATTAATTTTCCTCTCAGCCCTCTATCATTGTGTTAAGTTTCATTCCAGTCCCATTAGTAGTTTTCAAGTTATGCTCTGGACAAGAAATGTAAGTTTGAATTATCACAGGGCATTAACTCTAATTTGAATAAAGATAGTTATGGTTCTTGCACTCTGCACTTCCTAGAATTGCCCTCCGTGATTGTGTGAAGTTTCATACCAGTTCCATTAGTAGTTTCAAGTTATGCACCAAATAGCAAAGGGAAATAATTTGAATCAAGGTAAAAGTTATGGTTCTTGCTTGCACTCTGCACTTTTCTGATTAACCTGGATCATTGGGTTTTATTCTAGTCCCAGTAATAGTTTTCAAGTTATATTCCACGCAAGATATTCCAGTAGACAGACAAAATGACGACACAAATTAACGAAACTATTCTTTAACCATTGTGGGTTGAACAAGCATCATGTACACATTTTTACAAACGTGTTTTAATAAATATTTCATTCAGTTAGATTATGCAGTTAAATATTGCTTAGGCCACTCTTTAAAATATTTATATTTGCCCTTTCCCGACCCCAATTTCATATTTTGGGTCGGTAATCGACGGTATGTAGGCAAATATATATATGTGTTTTTTATTAGATTTTTTTTTTACAAAAACATACTAAAACTTTCGACATTAGCGGCATCTGGATGCGACCGGCAATTTTTAGAAAAAGTAGAAAAGTTCTATAAATTGAGAAAAAAATATTTGGGTAGGGCACTTTATTTCGGGTCGGTCGGAAAAGGGCAAACACATCTTTTAATTGAGGCCTTATTAATCTTTTAAAAGTTATCTCTTCTATTTTACAATGCAATTTCCAAATAATCCATGAATGTTTAATCTACAGCCTTTTTAAGGGAAACACAATTCACATAGAAGAAGCAAGTCACCCAGACAAAACTTCTGAAAATAACAGCAATCCCTTCAAATATTTCGGAATCATCAACAACTCTACATTCTGATCAATCTTGGCCGGCAAGCAAGCTCTGACTTTCAAGCGAGATATATTGATCAACTTTTTGGGCTGCTTAGATTGATATTTTAACACAGATACAAATGTTGCTATTTCTTCTTCAGTTTGTACAGGACTCAGCGCGACTGGGATGGTCCGCTCTATTAGAATTAATTCTTCCTCCGACAGCTCCGCTCCTGCAGCTTTCAATAGTCTCGCCAACTTCATGTAAGCATGGTAGGAGTCGTTTGCCAGCCTTGTAGTGAGGAGGGCACCGAGGGGCGTAAACTTTGCCGTATCGATACAATTCACACGAGCTCCATAGTTCAATAAAGCTACGACTTTATCAAAGCTTACAGCCTGACTGGCATAGTGCAGGGCGGTGTCCCATGTGTGAGTGATAGCGTTCACCTCAGCACCAAATTCTAAAAGTAATTCCACAATCTTGCAATCCACATGTTTGCATATACAGGCTTGGTGCAGTGCCTTAATATTCAAAATATTGCCCTCCATATTTACATCAGCTCCTTTCTCGTGAAGATATTTCACCACTTCTATATGATTCTGAGTACAAGCCGCGCACAAGTAATTCTGAAGACGTATATCTGCGCCATGCTGGAATAACAGCTTGATTGCATTTATCATAGATTTTTCCGACTGAACAAGAATACGAAGCGCTCTTCCATTTCCCAAGTTAATGTCGCATCCAGCTGCAGCCAATCGTGCAATTATGTACTCATTCTTTGCAAGACAAGCTCTTATTAAAGGAGTTACCTCATCAACATCCATTACATTAATTTTCGCCCCATTCTTCAGTAAAGAGTCCACACAACGTTCATTTTCTTGCATACACGCTATGTGTAAAGGTGTATTTCCACTGGAATCTTGTAAATTGACGTTTGCACCAAAATCAACCAACAGCTGAATAATCTCTGCATAATGGGGATCGTCAACTTTCCTATTTACTGTATAATGTAACGGAGCCTTGTTGAAATAACCGCACCGTAAATTCACACTACAGTCCGCCTTGAGGAGAATCTGAATAACATCGAAGGATTCCAACTGGCAGGCCAAACCCAGTGGCGTCATCCCTTCAAACATGCCATCAAGTTCTGATGGAGTCTTGCATTCCGCAACAAGTCTTTTAAAAATCTCTATATTGGTCTGTTCATAATGTTTTATATAGGAGCATATTC